>NDXZ01070781.1:0-15770 GCA_003055125.1 Paykullia maculata | reverse complement strand
TTGTGCTTTATTATGCAAAATTCGCTAAAAATTACAAAAAACATACTCCAACTTAAAAGTTGCTTCCACTTTTTGTAGCGTGCGTCAGGAAACTTTGTGAACTATTATTTTACAACAAATACCTGCTGCAAAATAGTGTTTTATGTCATTCGAAAGTACAAATAAAATCCTACTAAGCACTACGTAAAAGTTAAAGGTATCTCTTTAAAAGACCAAAAATTTTTTTATTTTAATCTAAAAATGCGTACGAATGTAGCATGCGTTACGCATGATTATATAAATCCAACGACAGCTTATATTTTTAAAGCCATTTAAGAAGGAATATTTTCTTAATTTTATGGAAACAAAAATACTTTACTCTACAAGCAAGTACCATGATGTAATAAATCAGGTAGCCTCAGTTCGGAGAGTAGTTATTTTTTTTAACGGTTGCGTGGTACCAAATATAAATAGAGGCGACAACTTAATTACTGTATTATACTTAAACAAGTAAGAGCGCTATATTTGGCTGTGCCAAATCTTATATACCCTTCACTACGTACATTTGCGTAAAAAAATTTTTTTTTGCCGATATCTCGAAAAGTTTTAATTTTTATTTTTCAAAAGGCATGTGTAATTTCTGATTGTTTGATACTACTAACGCGTCCGTACGACATTGGAGTGCTGAGAAAACTTGATGTCAACAGACGGACGGACAGACAGACAGACGGACATGGCTCAATGGACTTCCCTATCTGTAAGGATTCAGAATATATATACTTTATGGGGTCGCAAAGGAATATTGTAGAAATTACAAACGGAATAACAAACTTATATATACCATTGTCACCTCTGGTGAAGGGTATAATAAAAATATGAGTTAAATATGATAATAACATTTACATTAACACAAGTAAGTACCCTTCAAAGAGTAATGATGAAAACGTAGCTGGTTTCGAAAACGCATTTCAGTCGACTTGTGTCTGGAAACTTACTTTTTTGAAATATTTTTTTTAATTACTTCAAGTAAAAATTTATTTAAAAAAAATGAATTTGAATTTTTAATTAATATAGATAATAAGTCTTATTTCGAGTGACATTGTTGTAGTCGTGATAAGTTTTTGGTAACGTCTAATATATACGATAATGTTAAATGAATGGTACCTTTGTGGTATTTCTTAAAATTATGCTAAACATTCGATTTTCCTAACATCCTCAGTTTTCTCAACTGTCTAAACCTCTATTAGTTGCGTTTAGTAAGGTTTTACTGTAGTTTAAACTATACTATACGTAACCACGTCGCTTTTAAAGTTTTGTGCTTACTAGGTTGTACTGGAAATTTTTGTTGTTCTCACAAAGTCCAAATAGACGACACTTAGTGATTATTCGCAGACAACAATTGAATATGATACAGAAGTTTAATAAGAGCAACAATCAGATCATCAAAAAACATCTTCTTTTTCCAATTAGTGTCATTTTAATTTATTCAAACACAAAGAAAACACTTACGACTATTAACTAGTGACAAGACATGGGTGAATGAATTGATGATACTGTTTCATCATCAGCACTCTTTGACCAGCATTGTTAGTGTTAAATAGCTTTGACAGAATTTTTCATTTATAGAAAATTCCGAAAATAATAAAAAAAATTCATTAATAGAAAACTGACCTTTATTTATTAAAAATGTTTTAAAAAAATTTTTAATTTATAAAAAAACCTCAATTAATTTTTATAAATTTTCTTTGTGACTATGAAGTTATGTAGTATAATTAAGGTGACCATTTGGTTCTGGTTCGAAATCAGTACGTTTTTTTGTTTTTGTAAAGACAAAATATCGTTTGAATTTTTCTTTAAATTTTTTTGTTTTACTTAATTTAGTGTTAACAAGAGATTTATCATTATGCGCAGCTATAACTAAAAAACAGCTCAAATTAAATATCATGTTATATTTATGTATTTCTTTCTATTGTTAACTATTTATATTTTGCAGAACAATGGTCTTTATTTAAGCACATCGTTAAGTTTTTAAAATGCAAAAAAATTGCAAACTTAAATAAACTGGAAAAATCAGTATATAATATAATATCCTTCACCAGAGGTGACAAGGGTTATACATATGTATAAGTTTGTCATTCTGTTTGTAATTTCTACAATATTTATTTGCGCCCCCATAAAGTATATATATTCCGTATCCTTATAGATAGGGAAGTAGATTTAGCCATGTCCGTCTGTCCGTCTGTCCGTCTGTCAGTCTGTCAGACTGTTGAAATCAACTTTTCCCCAATGTCGTACGGACACGTTATTGGTATCAAACGATCAGAAATTCCCGAGATACTTGCTTTAGGCAACCACCAAAATTCGACAATGAACGAGGTATAGCAAAAAAAAATTTTTTTTTTTTTTTTACACAAAAATGATTATATTTGTGTGTAATACAGCATTTTGGGAAATTTTGAGAGGAAAAAAAATTTTCGAGATATAACGAGATCTAAGCAAAAAAAATTTATTTTATTAGGTATAAAATTATTATATTTTTGTGTAAGGTATGCCTTTTTGGGATGTTTAAAAAAATTTACTAATTGGACCAGAATTAGCAAAGATATGGGCGATAAACCTAAGTGGACTAATATTAATATCATTAATTAATTCGGACATGTAAATACATAAGATAAGATTTGAATATAAGATTTGGCACAGCCAAATATAGTGCTCTTACTTATTTTTTCTAAATCAGTGCAATCAGTACACACATTTTTAATCGGTACACCTAAAGAAAAATCAGCACATGTACTGATGAAATCAGTTCAAATGGTCAGCCTAAGTATAATAAGCCAACGTTTGTCAAATCTAATTGGTGAATTTACTGAAAAGGTGACATTACATATTTATTTGCCACACTAAGAATAAGCCGCTTAGTATAAAGTCAAAGGGAAATACTTTACCTTTATAGGGAGGTGCCATTAAATCACTTTATATTAAAGGAACAATTCTTTCTGTGTTTTAACGTTCTTTACTTCAATTTTAAAATGCTTTTGTACCAAAACGTAAAAGGGATAGATTGTACTTTTGATTAACCATATTGATAGAATATATGTATGAGCAAATTACTATTAGCTCTTCATAATTTTTTTGTTAGTAGAAGGGGAATAAAAAAGCTACGTGAAAAGGGAAAAAGGTATAGAATAACAAATTACCACGTCAAAACAGAAAACAAAATAAATCTTAAAATATTAATGTTAATTTAGATTATGACAGGATATCATATGGGATATATTTTTATTTTATGGTAGTATTTTGCTATTTTTAACTGTGTGATATGATGTCATTTGATGATGAATTAAGGGACTAATAATTCAATGAAGGAGCAATAAAACCAACAAAGGGGGCAAAATCGTGTAATGTACTTCAGCAATTAGAGGAAAACATACTTAAAAATGCTTGTTTTACAATAAAATTCATGAGAATAAAGGTACATATTTACGGAATTTTGTAATAGTCGTTAAATTATTGGTCCTACCACCGAAAATTAAATTAATATTCAAAAGACTGTTCAAAATATTTACCAAATCTTGTGATGATGGGTTTGTAATCAGTTCTTGTTCACATGTAAGGTCCAACACATGTGATCATTATTACAAAGGTAAATTTTACCACAAAAGAAGTTTCATGTTAACATAGATAATGCGATGGTTTGTCCACAATTTGCCCACATTTAACTCTCTCCCAGAAATTACATAAATGCTTTTTAAACTGTTGCTAATACATATATTATTACTTTTGTCGACTAACATCGGAATCGCAAGAAAAGCTAAACGCAAATATTTTACATATCGTTTTTAACTAATTACATTATATGCTGCAGCTAAATATAAATATTTAAATTTTTTCTGCTATAACTTAACAAACTGTCGACCTATTGCATACGTCATATACATATGGGCTAATCCTGCGTAACGCACGCTATATTTGTACGTGTTTTTAGATTAAAATATAAAAATTTTTGGACTCTCAAAAGAGATACCTTTAACTTTTATGTAGTTTTTAGTTGGATTTTATTTGTACTTTTGAATGACATAAAACATTATTTTGCAGCAGGTATTTGTTGTGAAATAATTGATCACAAAGTTTCGTGACGCACGCTACAAAAAGTGGAAGCAACTTTTAAGTTGGAGTGTGTTTTTGTAATTTTTAGCGAATTTTGCATAATGAAGCACAAAAAACCTAAATCCTTTAAGAAAGATGAATATAGGAGAAATCTAAAGTAACTTAATTGGAGGCAAAAAAATTTGTAGTTTTTTATTAACAGCCGTGAACCCATTGTGACGCACGCCACCTTTTTTCCACTAGAGCAATTCCATGTTATTTTTACCATATGGTTTCCAATTTTGATACAATTTTGTGAATGTATGTAGTAATGCACGTACATATTGAAAACGGTTTTATTTTTTTTAATTTTGATAAACAATGGCAACCCTGTAGCTTTGAATTTTTACAAAATATTGCTGTGGATCCTTCATTTAAAAGGTCATAACTTTTGTTGTGTTTAAGATTCAAAAAAAAATCTTTTTTATTACAATTGGCTGTCAAGGATTAATAAATTTAATAACAAAAATTTTTTTTGTAAATAATAAATAATTAAAAAAAGAAATTTTAATTATTTAAAAAAAATATATATCCAAATTTTTTAATAACTTTTATACAAAAAGCTATGTCTATGGCTATATATGATCCAAGTTCCCTGATATTTTCAGGATAGTGTCGCTGCTAGTTTTCGAGATATTAAAAAATATGAAGATGCGTGTTTTTATTATTTCGTCATACAAACTTCATTGGCTTCGTCACAACACACTTTTTTTTGAAAGTTGCCAAAGTTAGATGGGAACATAGGAAAAATGCGAAACAAGCTTCCAGTAGAAATGAATGAATGTATTTTTGTATTCTTTAATGTTTTTTTTTACTCTGTAATTTTCCTAACCCCGATAATCCAATAACAAAAGCAAAGGTTTTTAATGCAATTTTTGGAAGAACTTAAACCGTGACGCACGTCACAGAAATTAATATGCTAATATTTTTTTTATTATGAAAATTTTAATTTTTTATTTACTTAAAAGCAGAATATAAACTTGATTTAAAAATATAGAAAACTTAAAAAAATATTAAATATTGTATATTGTATATAGGTAATATTAAGAGACCTGAGGTAAGGTAGGATTTGGTAATTAATTTTTGTATTAATAGTCATCGAAATAAATTTGTTTCTCTTATTTATAAAATTAAACATCTAGTCTAATATTTAATTGAAAACAAATTGAGGTAGATTAATTTGAAAAATTTTTGCTTGATAGACTGTTTCTGTGATTAGCCCATATGTCAAATAAATAATCCTTAAAATTATTCTGAACAAAATAATTTTATGTAGTCAAATTAATGGTTTTGTGGACCAACTCTGCTGATTTGCTCTAATTGTTGCACAAACCCCCTTTAAGTAAAAAATTGTTGGTAATTAATTTTTCACTTAAAGGGCTTAATTAATTAAAGATAATGGCAATGGTAGACTGATAAATGAAATATGAGGTCAGATGTGATATGGATCGCTGAAAAAAATAGGAATGTTTGGAGATTTTCTAGCGACAAGGTTGGGCGGGCACCGAAAGAAACTAACACCTGTCTCTAAAGAAGAAATGTTTCAGGTGGTCAGTTGGGTGTTTTAGTTGATTTGTTTTTTTTCTTTTATGTTAGGATACGCAACTAACGTAAAGGGTTAGAATCCCCCGAGAACAAAAGTTGAAATACACGAGCTAGATGGAAATCGGTACAACTGGTCCTAAACATAAATTGCCTTTTAAAGTTGATTTCAAGCAACAGATGGAAAAACAGATAAAGTTCAGAGTTAAACAAAGCGATACAGATTGAAAGATAATAATATTGCAGGCGCAGGACGGCGCCACATAACACAGCGCGCTATACAACAGATTTAGTTAAGAACGACTAATTTCACGATATTGACCTGTTAATTTGTCACCTCGTTTTTGTGATAAGACTAAATAAACATAATTCCATGGATATTAAAGACCTCTTCCCGTGTTTTCTTTCAATTTAAGGCTTTCCGCTTAAAAAAAACAACCTTTATATATCACAAGTTTTTTGTTTTTGGGTTAGATGGCACTGAACAAAATTGCATATGTAGTTGCATTTTGTGTTTTGCCTGTCCTCTTAATTAATTATTTTCTAATATATTTTAACCCTCATCCTTTGTTTTTGTATAATTTAATTTGGTTTGGAAATGTTTTCGCCCAATAATTGTAGCAACGCTGATACGAATCAGTAAATTTTTATTTATTTTACCTATTTCGTATGAACCGGCTCATTTTTTGACTCGATTCCTTTCATATAAGTAAAAGCCTAAGTAAATTAAATATTCATTATTTAATTTAATTTAAAATTAACTAGTTTATTTGAGAAATGTTTTTAATTGAACGGATTAACTTCGGATTCAGAACTTCAGAAATACACAACTATTTTTTTTTCATCGAAAATTTTGTACCGAAACCAATACCTCTGAACTGGCACAATTAAAATAAAGAAACTTTTTTTAACGTCACGTAAATTCTTTAGATAAACAAAATGTGTTTAAATGGGTGTTTGGCCATGGCCGTAGCATTTTATGATTAACACGATTTTGTGGCAGAAAAGAAAAGATAAGAAAATGTTAATTAAACAAAATTTTATTTGTAGTCAGACGTATTTAAATATTCATAAAGTCAAAAGTAAACAAAACAATTGCTAAATTAAAAGCAACAAAAAGAACAACATAAAAGAGATTTTAAAAACATTAAGTTTTTTTTTTGTTTTAAAACATCAGAAATGATTGATGTCGAACGTTAAAATTAAATGTAGAAATAAATCAAAATAAAATTCGCAAAAAAAGGAACAAATTCTATTTTGCTAAATTATAATAATTAAAAAAATCTTTATATAGATGTTTTCCTCAACAATATCCAAAACTTTCTTTGTAACATTATGTTTTATTTGAAATATATTTAAAAGTCACGAAGTGTGAGTTACATACATACATATGTATGTATCTTGTTAAGTAAATGAAAAATCATATTTTTAAATTTTACAAACAGCCTTAGAATATAAAATTATTTCGAAAATATAATTTCTGAACGGGTTTTTATTTACACAAACTATAAAAGAAGAAGAAAAGATCTTTTCAATAAAAAATATCTAAAAACTTTTTTCCCGTCCTTGGTGGTGTAGGGTATAATTATGAACTTTCCTTTACATATTTACTTGTTAAAATTTTTTGGAAGATTTATTTAAGATGCGTGTCTTAACTTTTATTTATCTTTCTTTTTAATTTTATTTCGTCTAATATTTAATTGTGATTGCACGTTTTAGGTCTCTTGCTACGTCTCATAAAAATGTCACGATAACTTGGCTTGTGGTGAGGGTGTTATGTATTTGTGGTGATATTTGTTAAACCCACAAAAAAAAAATTTTTTTTTTCGACTCTATCTTTAAGTCTTATAAGTAATATCCATTCGCTTGTTTCTGTCAGCTTTATAGATCCCTATTAATTTTAGTTACATCCATTCCATAACTGAGTTAAATATAATGTAAAGTTTAACGAAACAAGTTTTTACATAAACACAAATGTGTTTAAAAATAAGAAATTGAAAAAAGGTTCCATTAGAATAAAAATCTCCATAACGAATACTGTAAAGCTCAAAAGAATTGATTCTAGATTCCATAAAAACCCCTTCCGATAATTATTTTAGCCCTTTTACAAATGTGAACTGCTGATTCTTCATTTAAATGCAGTGATGTAGGGACTTTACTGACTCTAACTTTCTTACTTGATTGTTTTTGACACAGTGTGACTTTCACGACAGCATTTATGATATGAAATTATATTGCTCTTTTTGTGTTTTTTTAAATCTTTTTATTTATCTTCTGTTCGCAATTATCTTTCGACGGCTTATATTTTTAAAGAAATAAATTCTAAGCGTTAGAAACACAAAAAAGAAGAAGTAAGAGCGCTATATTTGGCTGTGCCAAATCTTAAATACCCTTCACCATGATCCAATTTTTTTCAAATATATTTGTAGTTTATCTAAAAGCTGTAAAACAATAATTTGTTTGTGTAAAAAAAAGAGGCAGTTGTGTTTTTTTGCTTACATCTCAGCCGGTTATATATGGATATTGCAAGTTTTCAACACCGATTTTCTCGAAAGTATTTTCAAAAGTTTGATATCTTATACAAGTCTGGGTGACCTATGGAAGTTACGAAAACTTGATTTCAACAAACACACGGACAGACGGACATGGCTAAATTGACTTCCTTAACTATAAGGATCCAAAATATATATACTTTATAGGGTCGCAAATGAACATTGTAGAAATTACAAATGGAATGACAAACCTATGTATATGTACTTATATACCCTTGCCACATGTGTAAAGGGTATATATAATAAACATTATTAAAGCAAAAACAGAAATATGGTTTAAAAAATAACCGATATATGAGCCGTTTATTTTGAAAGTGGCATAAGTCACTTTTTCAAAAAAATCGAGTTAATGGCAACACTAAATACAATTGAACGGTATCTTCTCATTTTTAAAAAATTTGCGACTTAAAAAAAAAGTGACTTATGCCACTTTCAAAATAAACGGCTCATATAATCAATGGCTTTAAATATTAAACAGTTCATATAAACTGATTTATAATATTATTTACTATGAACCGGTTCATTTACAATAGCATAAAATATAAAACGGTTAAAAAAAACTGGTTTTATAAAAAATTATGAAAAACATATAGAAAATGTTGACCAATAAACTGGCACAATTAGAACAGTGCGGACGGTAAAGTTTTAAATAGAATACTATAAAAAAAAGAGCCAGTTTATGGGCAATAAGCATTTTTAGGATTCCACTAATGCAAAAGTTAACAGAAATTAAATTAAAATTTTATCTGCGTTATAAGTAAAAAAAAAAAATGTAAATATTTAAAGAGTCTGGCAAACACTTTATGTACACATATATATGTACATACATATCGTCATATGATTTCAAAAAAGCCATTATTTACAAAAAATTCAAAATCGACTTTTTCATTGATAATGATGCATCGTACCAAAATACATGTTCCTGTAAAATTTTACTCTCTTACAATTAAAAATAATGTTGTTATCAGCGATATTCTAAAAGCCCTAAGAGCTTTAAGGCCGAGTCGTTTTGAAAGCGTGAAGCAAAGGTGTATGTCACAATGAAAACTTTGGCAGCACTTACTAAACTTACAAAATATGAGAAAACTATATCAGCCAATTGCCAAAGCACGCAAAAAGATGAGAGTTGTCCAACTTTTTAATTCGCGCTGCGGTAAAAGTTCTTTATCTGACATGTTTCGTATATGTAAGTATGTGCATTTCATCTTAGATGTCAAAGCGAATTTGTAAAGCAAGGGGAAGCAAACGTTTTTTCTGACTCGGCCTTAAGGGTATGATCCGTCTGGAACTATTTATTTAAAAAAAAAACATAAAAGAAGAATATGAAATTATTTCAAACCGAAGTGCGGAAAATAATCATAACACTGAACTCTTTCCATTACATAAAGATTAAAACTTAATAAAAGAAGTGGAAACATCTAAAAGATCTGCAGGTATTCATACCAGAAGATTGTCATGCTTTTTATACAAATTTACCACATGAAAATGATTTCCATGTTTTAATATTATTTTTTTATAACCAGAATTTCTTTTTAGTTAATTTTTATTTGTTGATTACTTTTTATGTTTTATAGGTAAAAATAAAAAAAAAAATTAATTAAAAAATGTATATGTATATTATTACACTAATAGAGAAAATACGAAAACGTTTCCTTAAGATTATCAAAACAATTTTTTAATTTGACTTATGCCCGTCCTTTTCGGTTTTAGAAGAAACTCTCAAAGGCATAAGTTTCATATCTTTGCAAATAATACAAAAACTGGATATTTTGCTTTAAATATAAATTTTTTAATATAAACTAAGCTTAAAATTTTGGTATATTTTTCTTATTAGAGAGTTGTTTGCTTCTCATGTAAATTTTTTTCAAGGTAACTTATGGCCTTTATGAATTCATATGACGATATGTAGGTATGAAAATTAAAAAAATTCACTTTTATCACATACGCGGCCAGTTCTTAAACAAATTTATTTTTAAATATTTTGTATAAACTTAATGCATTAAATAAATGCAATCTGTAGAAGGTGTTCGTTGTATAGATAAGACGGTTTAGAAAGACTCCCGTATTTAAAGAATTGCACTTGAATTTTGTGTTAAGTTCTTTATTCTAAAGAATTTTTGTTTAAAATATGTATATTTTCGTTAAAAAATTATTTGTTTACAGACGACTAATAAAAAAATCACATCTTTTGTGTAATAGGTAGTCATTTGTTTATACATTACAAAATAATTAGTGATACTTAACAATGTGTTCTTCTTTGAAACACAGTATAATGACTTGCTAGTAATTACTTTAGCAACCCCTTATTTTAATCATTACCTTGACCAATGATAACTTTACATGCCTTTATTTAACTTTTTTGTTGCTAAATTGCAAGTAACTATTTTTCATTGAAAAATAAATAGTTTCTGTCTGTGTATATATGTATTTCCATTATTACCCTATAACCTAGACAAGTTATGTTCTTACATTTTATTTCCAGATATAAATCAGTTATTACTGCTGTAACCTTTTTTTAAGTTACTTTCTCTGCCGGACGACCAATTTTAGTATTTAAAAATTGTCACTTAAAAACCGTAAAAAAATTGTTAAAAAATTTGTCGTAGAAAGTCAACATTAACGCCTTCTTCTACCCTCTTTTGATTTTATCACTTGCAGTGGCCACAAGTTTTTTCAACAACATTTTTCCTAATTGTTTTGTGTTTAACTTCACCTCCACTAAAAGAATAATCTCATCTTTTGCGTTTTATTTGTTTGCTTTTTGATGCTGTTCACTGGTAGTAAAACAATTTTTGTTTAAATATTTTTAATTAAACTCATTTGAAAGGAAAAGTACATTATAAATTTATAAAATTAACTTTCGTTTTCATTACAGTCTATTTAACCAGTGAGAATCTGTTTTAATCTTTAAAACAATAAAAACAATTTTTTGATAATTAAATTTTAATTTTTGTGGATTTAATCTTGTAGGTTTAGAAAAAACAAAGCCAAATAAAATAAAATAAAAACGAGACAAAACGAGATACAGTTGCAGATAAAAGAACTTAAATGATAAACAAATAAATTGGTGTGCGAGCAACAACAAAAATAAAATCAACAACGATCAAATAATAAAAAAAAGAAAAAAATTTGAATAATGTGATAAAGTTCTGTTAAACAAGTTAATAAATAGAGCAAAATTATTGTTTCCCTTTTTAAATTAAATTTTCCCAGCAAAAACTTTCTTTACTTTATTATGAGTTAAAATGTCCATTTGGTGTTGTTGTACACTAGGATGGACTTAATATATTTAAATTAAAGAGAATAAAATTTGAATTGCACAAATTTGATTTGATTAAACAGTTCTATATATTTTATGTATTTGGGTTTTTTTTATAAAAAAAAAATTGTTGTAAAATAGCTCCTTGAAAAATGTCCTCAATTTAAAAAAAAAATGAAATATCACTCTAAATTCGAAAATGAAAAATGGCCCCAAAAAAAGCAATGGGTTTCAAAGGGAAGGAAAAATTACCTCAATATATATATTAATATTGACAACACAAAATCATTTTCGAGTTTGGGGCGATTTTTCATTTTTAAATTCACCCCAATTTTTTTATATTTTTAGGGCTTTTTAAAATTTTTGAATTTTTTAATTTAATGGAAAATGTTTTTGTGAACAATGACCACAATGCAAAAAGGCCCTAATTTTGAAAATGAAAAATCACATGCAATGAGTTTTAAAGGGAAGGAAAAATGGCCCCAAATGTTTGTGTTGTTGTCTTCAATATACAAATTTGGGGCCATTTTTCATTTTCACTTTGGGGTCAATTTTATTGCGGTCATTTTTTAAGGAGTCCTTTTATATGATTTATTTAAACTTTTATGCTTTTATTAAAGTATTTGTCTATTATAAAACAAAAAAACATATCGGTAATATTTAACGTGATTTCGTGCGTCTTTAAAACCAATTTTGATATAATTTTCTTCTTAAATATGTTTCAGTCTGCTGCTAACAGAATATAAAATATACTTAAACTGCCACTATCGATCTTAACAAGACAACTAACAAACGACAAAGGAGTCGAAAGAGTCTGCTACATAGAATAAAGTGAACAAAGTTTTAGGCAGAAATCCAAAGCAAATAAAACTAAAGTTCTTCTGGTTATTGTATTATTTGCTAATACAACTGCTGCATCCACCATCCAAGTTTTGCAACATAAACTACCAAACTGCCTAACAACGACGACATCGACTGTATTGGGACTAAAAAAACAAAAACAGTATTATTACTTTAAAAAAAAATGAATTCACCAGATTTGCATACCTTTGTCGACAGTCTAACGGATGGCAGTGGCAACGATCTGATGATGTCTGATGCATTTGCCAACTTTTCAACGGAAATGCTACAACAGGCCAAAGCTCTTTTGGCAGCAACAGCAACATCCCTTACTAATGGTGTCCTTGCCAATGACACCAATACGGATGTACTAACACATTTAGAGGATATTAAAGTGGCAGCAGCAATGGCGCTGAGAAATACTGACACGCCATTAAATCGAACTCTTGAAATTCAATGTTTGCGGCAACAGCAACAGGATGAACGTGTAAGTAGAAAAAGTACAATAATAAATTGAATATAAAATACAAAGACAAACTTATTATCGTTAAAAACATACATTAGATAGCAAAATATCTCATAGAAAATTTAAAAACATACAATAGAATATGACAACTAAAAGATCATATTTAAAAAAAAATAAAAAATAAATCGAAAGTTTATCAAAAGTCTTAGAAATAGCAAACTTTCAAACTTATCAATTATTTCCTATATGTATAAAAAAGCATATAGAATAAGCTTTTTACCTTTAAATAAACAAATCAAAACCAAAACTAATCGGAAATATTTTATCATTAGAAATATTTTCGATTCGTATATTACTCTTAGAAAATTTTCGTGTAATAGCGACTGTCAGTGTGTTGTTAAAAGTCAACTGATAATTTGTAGTAGCTGACAAGTTAACTGTCATTTATTGTAACCGCTTTTACTTTTTATTAAATTTAACAATTGCAAATTTAACAAATGCTATTTATCTTAAGCAAACACTACATTTTTAATCTCTTATTTATAAATTTTTTATGAATTAGACCGTCATATGAATATAATTAAATGAGTGGACCTACCAATAAGTGATTTTTAACAACTCAAATATCTAGAGGATAAAAAAGAAAAAAATTGTGACCTTATACAAAGGTTTTTGTTAAACTAAACAAGATACATTAACAATTTAAAATCTATTGTCTGATACTTTTTTCAAATTTGTGGGCCTAGGGGGTAAAAGGCACTGTAACTACTAGAGCAATTAACATAGAAATACATGTATGTACATATGTATGTGGTAGTGCTAACATTTACTGAACTTATTATTACTTTATTTTTACATGTTATTTTATGTCTACGAGTTACTGATTTATAAGTCATTTTGTGAATGGAGAAATTTACTTTTTGAAATCGATTGGTTGGATTCGTGCGTGTTTTTTTAAAATTGATTTGGAAGTTTCTTTTGTTTGAATTTAAAATTTGTATCATTCTTACTTAATAAATTTTACTTTTATTAATTTGCTTTGATATTTTAATTTCGAATCCTACATGTACATACATATGTAGCTAGAATAGCGATCTTCTTCATTAATTTACACGATTTCGGTACTTTTTTTAAATTCAGATGTATAAGCGATAAAATTGTACATATTTTTTGGTACTGTTTCAAAATAAAATATTTTTTTAACTTTCATATGTACATAATTCGTTAAAAATAATGAGAAAACTTGATTTTAAGAGACGGACAGGGTTAAATCGACTTCCCTATCTTTAAGGATTCAGAATTTATGTACTTTATGGGGTCGCAAATAAATATTGTGGAAATTACAAATGGAATGGCAAACCTATATATACCCCTGTCACCTGTGGTGAAGGGAATTAAAACAATTTTCAAACAACAAACTTCACTATAGCTGTTGCTATAATTCAATAAAGTAAAAGTTAATAAAAACTCATTTAATCCCCCTTTTCATTTAATAAATTTTAGTCCATGACCTTTTAAAACTTTAATTGAAATAATAACAGCTGTTACTGTAATAGTTAAATAATTTTATCAATATGATGTATCATTTCTTTCTTTTTTCCGATACCATTTTCTACAAAAATGTAGCTAGAGTCAAATGAAACAACTTTTGTAAACATACCTATATGATCTGAACAAGTATTGGCTAAAAGGTTATGATACCATTTTTCGGAAAATTCACCAAGTCTTCCAATATGTTGAGGCCCATAAAAATAAAACGCTTACTAGTTAATATCGCAGAATGGAGCTAGGGTTTTACTCAGCTCAAGTAGTACCATCGAGCCTATATAGCCAAGTCTGTGTACTTTTCCAAAAATTGTTTTTTGTCGCACAGTGTTAATTGTCTTTATTTTAAAATACGGAGCTTGGAAGTAGTGTGAACTAAAACACAACCGCTTGTAGTAGATAGTGAAGGTTTGATATTTGTTATATGTAGTTGTATTGTTTACGTTAAGAGTTTATGCTTATGTTTATAGTGTCATAGTCCCATATATACTTTCTAATTTTATCTTTGATTTCACATGTCCCCCCTTTAAATGCCCTCCCGAAATTATACTTTAACAATAATAACTGACTTAAATATATTCGTATTTAAATAAAATTGAACATAACCATACATTAATGTAAATCTCCCAATACTGTTTAAATATCGTTTCTATTTTGTTTGTCAAAAGCCACTAGATTATTTACAAAAAAATCTAACAGGAGACAATAGTTTTCAATAAGTAAATAATGCATTTCACAACATTTTCTAAAAAAGGTTCTGTCACAAAAAATTAAATAAAACCTAAATTTGTATCACAAATTTCAATGAAAAATTGCTACATTTTTTTTAGATATATTATACTATATGTTACTGGACAAATAAATTTCCTTGTTGCCTTTTTATTTTTTAATGAACTTTAAAAAAACAAAAGTTTTGTATTAAAGTAATTTTTTTTGACACAAGTTTCCCTATATCTCTAAAACTACTGAGCCAATTTAATAATAATAATTAATAGATAATGTTGTTGTCGAAATTAAATAAGATAAACCGTTATCCAGTTTCACTAATATATGTTATGAAACTGCATTTATATTTGACTTAAAGAAAGCTATATCTCGCAAACTAGAGTTGATTTAAATATTCTACCTATATATTTGAAATCTGTGTAATATATGAAGTCAGCAACAATTAAAATTTTTCCGGCAACAGATGTACTGTAAATTAGTATAATTTATGAAAAAAATTATATTTTTCTAAACAAACAAATAATGAATTTTTTAGTTAGTTACTAAAATTTTTAAGAAGTGCTGTTTTTAAGCACAAAAGGGTAAAGTGTAAAGTCATAAATTTACGCGACATGTTTTGTGAATTTTTTACAAAATTTAATAGAAGTAAAACTCCGAGAGGGAATTTATACACTGAAAAAAAAACCCTTCGTAATCGGAATGAAACCATTACGTT
>NDXZ01070649.1:0-12595 GCA_003055125.1 Paykullia maculata | reverse complement strand
TTCGGTATAGCCGAATATAACGCTCTTACTAGTTATTTGTTGATTACTTTTTATGTTTTATTAGTAAATATTTTAAAATAAATTAATTAAAAAATACACATATAATTTATTTAACTAATGAAAAAAAGAGGAACACTTTTCCTTAAGATTATCAAAACCATTTTATAATTTGACTTACGCCCATCCTTTTCGGTTTCAGAAAAAACAAACCCTCAAACCGTAATTCTCATATCTCTGCAAATAATACAAAAACTGGATATTTTTCTTCAAATAAAATGAAATAATTTTAAAAAATGTTGGTTGATTTTTCATATTAGAGAGTTTTTTGCTTCTCCTGTAAAAATGTTTCAATGTAATTTACAGCTTTTATGAATTCATATGACGATATGTAAATACATATGTATGTATATTAAGCGATATATTTCCTACATACCATCATATATGCAAACATACAGACATACTCGTATGTACATATTTCTTTTGTTCGTTTATTGTATTAGGAGGTTGAGTGAAAATATGGAAATAATAATTTCTTTATCATCATATTATCACATATCATCGGAAACCAAACTAAAATTAAATTTTTAAATAAAGCACCTCGTGAAATTCTATATTTGTACTCACGGTCCAAACTCTCGCATTCGATAGCGATTGAAACTAAGAGAAGTTTTATTGGATTTTTAATACCAAAAGTAAAAAAAAAATCGCACGTTCGATTAAAATTTCAAAATATCTTAATTCTCATTTAGGTTGAAGATAAAGCGATTTCTCCCTAAACGTGGTGGCGATTTAAAAAGTCGCTTGGTGCCAGATTTTTGTTTTGGCGTCATATCGACTTGACGAATTTTTTTGCGAATTATAAAATTATTGGCGATTTTATTAGCTTTTTTTTATTAGAAAGTAGTAATTTATTTTATCATTGAGAAAATATATTAATAATTACTGTTTATCTAATTAATAGGTAAATGATATTTACATGCATACATACATATGTGGTACATAAGTATGTATGTACATATGTATGTACATATGTGTACTTAAATGATAACTTGATATATGTATGTATGTATATACATATGTAGCGCTTTTACTTGTAGATGATAAGAGATTTTAAGAAGTAAAATTTTATATGTTTAGTCCCATCTGTGGACTTGAACGTCTTTAAAGACATATGTACATACATACGCATTATAATGGATGTAAGTATGTATATATTTAAGATATATGTTTGTTTTTATAACTACAAATATGTACATAAATTACGCTTGTATGTATATATGTATGTATATTGTTAGCTGTTTTAAATTGTATATAAGTATGTACATATAAATAAATAAAACATTTTGTAGAAATGTACAGACGTATGTATGTATGTATGTATGAACATATGAGCCGTTTATTATAAAAATGGTTAAAGTCTATTAAGGAAAAATATGTCCTATAATCATTTAAAGCTGAGGTCGACCTAAACTTGAAAGCAAACAGTTTTCATACATGTATTACATACCTGCATAAACTAGTCCTGAAAAATAATGAAAAAAAAATAATGGACTTAAGTCACTTTTAAAATAAACGGCTAATATAGTTTTTGTTATTGTAAAAAAGAGAGTTTAGCTTTAGTTGTTGGATTGTTTCCATATTAATTAAATGTTATTTAAATAGTTGGTTAGTCTATCTCTAAGCGATCGATATCTATGTACTAAATAAAACACATTTTATAAAAATAAATGTTTACACAAGAGAAGAAAGTGTTTTCACAAATATAAAATTAAATTAATTTGCAATCAAAAGTTGAGTTGGCTTTATAACAAATATGAGTTAAAAGAAACAGACAGTCCTTAAGTTGAAGCTTAATATGTTTAGTTTGATTATCAATTATTGTGGGCGACATTGACACATTAAAATTATCCAAACCCCTACAATTTATGTTGCTGATTAGTGCTCCGTTACACATCATCAACTTTTAACAATAAATTTATTAACAATTCGGATTTTGATTAAATCTAAAAGGTGTGTGTGTGTGTGTGTGTGCGTGCGAGCGTTTTCTTTTAATTAGAATTTAAAAATTGACACAATAAAAATTAATTATTTTAAGTCTCATTTTATACTATTGGTTTTACCCGGTATTCGTTAAATCAAGTGAAAATTTACTGACTACATACTTTGTAGAATTGTGGTTATAAAAAACACTCATTCGGTTGTTAAAAACGTACAATGGTTTTGTTTTAAATAACAAAGATTTTCAAATCATTCGCGACGTGATTTTAGACGAGTTCACATCGAAAACCCCCCATCCATCCAACAGTTACAGCATACCTATTGGTAATAAATGTAATAAATAGTTTTAAAAAAAAATGTAAGATAAAACAAAAACGCAAAAGAAAAAGACATGTAATGTATTTATTATTTAGTTTTTTTGTTTATTAAACACAAGTTTTTATACCAACATATCAACAAATTTTCTAAAAGAACAATCTGTTTCTAAACCCTTTAAAAATCAATTTAAGCTCAATAAAAAGATATGATGTCTAAAGAAATCATGGATAAAAGTGAGAAATTTACATTAAATTTGGCTCATGCCACACACGAATTAACAAATAACAATAAAACTCAACATCAACTAAATGAAAATATAACAACAACTCCATCATTTGAAGGTTTTGAAAATCCTGGATATAAGCCTGAAGTAGAAGGGTAAGTTTTTATTCAATTATAACTCATCTCCATCTCATTGAAATATATTTTTTCTTTAAATTTAACCAAAACAAAATTTAAAGCAATTCTAAAGTATTCGTATAAGTTTGTATGTACTATGTATATTTAAAAGAAAAACTTGAAGTGAATTGAACTACAATTTTTTAAAGTTAATAAAACGAGTTAGAATTTTGTGTTTGATTTTTTTTAACACGATTTTGTTTTTTAGAAAAACTTTTTATATGTATTTTTTTTTGCTATGCAAATAGATGTTTTACTTTAAAATTACTGCATGGGTGACAGGCAGAATCTATTAGATATTATTTTTTCTCAATAATAGATGCTGTCTGGTGAAATTTCGATTTTATTACATTTTAAAACTCTTATTTTTATTTTTAATTTTTATTAAAAGTAAAGTAATGTTTCTGTTAAGAAATCCGGGATTTAGTAAAATATGTATTATTTGTTTTTATTTGTCACGTTTCAGCTATTGCAAACGAACTGCAATAGATTTTAATATTCATACTTAGAACAGGGTTATGCATTTGAAGCGGGCAGATGTTGGCGGCACTCTGATGGCAAATCACTATAACAAGTTTATTATTTAAATGATTGTTCTTTTGTGCGAAAGTTGTGTGCGTTGCCTCCATTCTACGGCAGACGTAAAGGCCCTTCATAGTCGGCTTTCCAACGTTTTGTAGCCAACTTCGGGACAACTGGTTCAATAAATAGTTAGCCAACATCCGTACGTTTAAAAAACGCCAAATACAGCGAGAATATCACCGCTGTCCGTCAAGGCGTGCAGTCGGTTTCTCGATATGCACAACAACTTGGCCTTTCGCAGACTTCAACTTGGCGAATTTTGCATCAGGGCCTGAGACTACACCCCCCGTACAAGATCCAACTAACCAAAGAGCCCAAAATTAATGACTATAAATAACGCCGGTTTATCGAGGAATGGAATGGACATCTACCCGCCCTTATTGAAAAACCCTTTATGTACATATGTATGTATATAAAATATATATGTACATATGTGTGTGTAACAATGATGCAATTTACAACCACTATTGTATCGTAGTAAGTTCCAAAAACAAAATGTTTCTTAAACAAAAATTTTTAAAAACAAAAACAGATTTGTTTAAAGTTTTTACAATATATGAATGTATGTATATCGATACAATGATACAACAGAGGTTACGAATTGGTCAAATACGTATTTATTAGTAAATTTTTAGATTATTAGTTCCGGAATCACCGGCATAGCTACATACATAGATCATTTTCCTAGTGGTCCTGGTGGGTGGTTTGGTTTTGTTAATTGTATAAGTAAGTGTTTAGATTAAAAATTCTGGGAGGGGGTATAAAGCATTTCTGGGGTGGACTTAACCCTCCCAGTCCGTTCTATCTACGACGATGATGAACATCAAATCATTTATGTATTTGTCATCTAAAGATTTGTTCAATTGTAAAATATATATAAAAAATTAAATTCTTATGTTTTTTTTTATTTAATTTGAGCAGAAAAATTTAGCAAAACGCAAACGAAAATTATAAAAGTTTGCACAATAATAGAATTTATATATTTTCTTAAAAGATTTTACATTATAACTGAAATATTGAGCAATCAATGTATTTAACAACACTATGTGTTTTTTTTTTAACCAAGGTATGCATATTGACTATCAGGTAGTCTTTCCTAATCAGCTGTTGTTTTATTTGCATTTTTCACATTTCAAATGTCAAACTCCATACATCATAAAATGTTTAATAAAACTAATTAGCACCTTCAAGTTTTTTTTTTTAAATGAAAATATTGAAACAGTCTAACGTTAAAAAAGTTTAATCTGGTAACACTGCTTAAAAGTTTTATTATAAAAGCTTTTATGTATGTATATATGTATGTTTGTTTTATTTTTTTTTTTCGTTGGTTTTATATGTAGCTTAACTGTACGTGCTTTTGTTTAGCACAACTACAATGAGAATTTTTTATTTGAATTGTTTAACAATTATTATAATGGTTAAACAATTTTTTAGTAAGTAACAGTTTTATTACTGTTATCAAAAAAGTTTTAATTATAACGTATATACCTATACAATTAACAAACAAAAAAAATCATTACTTTAAACATACCATTTTGTTTTGATGAACGTAAGGAGTAGCTTAAAATTAATATCAAGGCGAATTCACTTCAGACGTAGTAAAGTTTTGTTGCTTTAGTTGGCCAATAGTGGTTTACGTTTTAATAAATAATAACTGACAATTTAACTGTAGTTGTTTTTATTTTTTGAACAACTCACCGAACAAGTTAAAAAATATTTTACTTCGAATTTTAACTACTTTTTCATTTAAAAATAACTAAACGGATTAATATGTACTTGAAAAAACTACATACATATGTATATATGTACAATCAGTTACTTCAATAATATTCTGAGTGTGGTATCTATATTAGGGAAGCTGGTTCTTATATTTCGGTAAATTATAGAATTACATCACATAAATAAAATTACAGCATATTTTGATTTATAAAGCACTCAATTTTTTGTTCAATAGTGGCTTGTTTTATTTTATGGATGAAATTGGATGCATAATTTTAGGAGCTGGAAAAAAGGGTTAAATATTATATTGTATTTGTTTAAAACGTTTAATGTAAATGCTTGATGCAATATGTCCGCTTTCGTTTCGTTTTTTTTTTCAATATAAATTTATTGTATATTTGATATTGATACAAAATGAAATACATTTTTTGTACATAAAAATTATTTTCAATTATCAATAAAATAAAATAAAAGAGTACGCAATCAGTTTGATGTTCATACTCGTACCTTATTCCAGGAGTAAAATTAAGTAAGATTTTTGTTAAAATGTTATTATCTTCCCGACTATAGTATTTTATTTTCATACAAAACGAATTTATTTAGGCACAGTTTGTTAATATAACTATTTTTTTTTTTAATTTCAATTTAAACTAATTTTTCATATACAATTTTTTAAAACTTGCACTTTAACCAATTGTTTTTTAAGTTATATGTTTTTTTTTGGCGCAAAGCCGTTGAGCCGCCGCCGCCGAAAATTTTTGCTTCTTCAGTCGCCGCCGATTTTTTTCCATCGGCTTGCTTCTGTGTACTACATGCCAAATCTGAGTTTAAATCGGTTTCTTAAAGTTGCATAAAAATATTATTTAACATTTAAAATATATTTTAATTTGAATTATTAAACATTTTTGAACGGAAAAGGATTAAAAAGAAATAAAACTTGTTTACAATATTTTAAGTGAGAAGTGTTAACAATTTCAAATTTAACAGATTTTGACATATTCTTTGAATTGTTATATATATAAAAAAAAACCTGGGCTTTTTTACAATTGACAAAAAAGATGCGCATTGTCATTCTTCCCATAAGAGTTATTTGCATATACAACCCAATTTTGTTTACACTTTATCTATAATTTTATTTACAATAAAACAAAAACTGTTATATGTAGTACAAAAATAAATATGTTATATATTGTAATAATAAATTTATTTATAATATTTATTATTATAGTGAAAATTATTTTTTAAATTCCAATAAATATCTATGTATATATCAAAGCCTTTTATCCTAAACAGAAGTGTAAGGAATAACGTGACTTCAACTGATTAGCTGACTCTTATTTCTGTCATATATTTCATCATTTGGCTTTTGGATAAATAACAACCAATATTGTACGGGCTTAAACGTTTTTTAAGCTGTACTGGCAACTCTAGTCGTACTATAAAAAAAACTACCTTTTTTTACTGCTCTGAAAAAAGTATGGTTTATTTAAAGAGGGTGTACCTGATAACACAGCTATTCATAATTTCTACACATTTTATTTCTAAACGCTCAAACTCCATGTAAACAATATTTTGAATATCTGGTTTATTTGACAGTTAGAACACAAATTTGTTTTTGTTGCACAGGTAAGAGTACCTTATTTGATGTCTTGTTATTTTTACTTCGATACCAAAATTCCAATTAGTTTTAATTTTGGCATAGGAGTGTGTAAATTATTCTTTGAGCAGTTGTGATTAAAAAAAATATTTAAGAAAGAAAATAATTCTTTTGTGAATAAAAAGAAAGTAACTTAATTTTCCATTAAACAACGAAGAAAAAAAACCTAAACATTTTCCAGAAATTATATAAAAAGAAGTTACAAGAATTACATTCAAATTGATTGTATCCCTGTGCGTGTGTTTGTGTGTGCATTTGTATAATAATTTTTGTATGTAATAAAAAGGACAAATATTGATTTTTCAACGAAAGGCTACAGAAAGGTGAAAAATACATTTTTCTGTTAATAAAATTAAAAATATTTCTAAAAAGTTTGCTGAATATTGCAGTTAAGTTTTACGTAAAAAACCTTGAAACAAATTATCAAATAATAAAGTCGTTGGTAAAAATACATAAATAAAAAAAGCAAACCACATAACGACCTCTGCTGCTACATTTTCTTAAAAACAACAACAACAACAACAAAACTACATACCTATATACATATAATAAATATTAATTAAATAGATAACAAATACCAGGTAAATTACAATTATTTAAATTTCATTGTTGTTTTAATTTTTCCCTTAATATAAGGGCATTTTCATTTAAAGAAAAATAAGATCACTTTCTGTGTTTTTATTATTGTTATTATTCACTTATAAATATTTAACAGTTGATGTGTCGGTATTTTATTATGTACATTTTTTAACATTTATTACACTTACTACCTACCCATATTCATCATTAACATTTCAATATCTACTAACTAAAAGAAACATTAATTGTCTGACCCAATTTATCACCTCTACTGTATTTCTTAATTGTATTTTTTTTTAACTTTAACCCATTTTGTTGTTTTGTACATGGTTTGTAATACTTTTACAATTTTATTTTGTCTATGCCAGTGGGCATAGTTTGAGTTTGTTCATGTTTGAACTTTTCGTATACTTAACCCTGCTATTCGCACTCCTGCAATAACATTCGTCATCAGCATCCAGTGTCATATAAAATATATGTACATATGTATGTATATACATACTTATATTTCATTCTTACATAACCACCACATCCTTTTATAAAACACTCGTTTTCATTATATATCAATAATTTGCTTTTAACCTGCACATCATCGAAATATTGTCTTTAGTAGTATTTATGTACTTAGGCATGCATGTATGTATTGATGTATGTATGTAGGCGTATGTATATTGAATAATTTATTCCGTCTGTTACATACCTATTAACGTACATATTTTAAAAAGGATTGGTGTATATATCAATGATCCTTTATCGTTTTAAGCATGAACCTCTACTTAAACACTAGTATTAAACAATTTTGATTGTGTTTTAATAATTGTATATTTAATATAGGTCAAAAACAATTTCAGAAAACATTTATAGATTTAGTCTCGGTTGGACTATCGAGTTGTCCGGACTATAGTAGTCAAAATTATTGAAATTATCTAAATGAATTAAAACATGAATTTACTGAATTTCGGATGATGGTTGTTTCTTTATCGCAAAACCCCTGTGTAAAGTGCTTTCTCTACTTCTGGATTTTCTGTTTTTTATAACTTTTCTTTTTCGTAAAATAAAGTTTTTTTATTACAAAAATGGCTTAATAATTGTTTTGTTTTAAATGTTATCGAAATTAGGCAAACAAGCTTCCGTGGGAGAGAACCGATTACAAAACATGACAGGTAAAAACAGTAAAACAACAGCATTTAATTTTTGTTTTTGCATAAAAAAATAATTTGTTCGTTGTAGAGGTACACATTTTAAACTGTCCGAAATGTAGAAGTGTCCGAATTATTGGAGGAAGTTGCACCGTCTGTACATACATATAACATATGTATATCGTAAACTATACATATTTATTTCTTAAAATCATATTCACATACATACATATGTATGTGTTTATTTAAGTGTTGCTTCCTTCCCAAATTATTTTTTTAGTCATTCTTTTTAATGTTTTAATTCCGTGTAACGGCTTGTGTGTGCGATTTTATTTTGTTTAAGTCTAAAACGATACAAACTTCCTTTAAACTACAAAAAAGTTGGCGTTCTGCCTATAAAAGTGTATAGACATTTTTTGGTTTTGTTTTTGTTTTTTTAATCAGCGGGCGACGTGCCTCCAAATTTTAATTCTGTTGTATCTACTAGGTAGATAACCTTCGTATTGATTTGAAATACCTATAAAAAAAATTGTATAATTTTGTAAAACTGTATAGGTATTTTATGTAGTTGTATTTTACGTTATTTTTTTATGTTGAGTCAAACAGTAAATGTCTGCTTTTTGCAGTATTATGTGTATAAATGACGTAATAAGTGAGTCAAATAAAAATACAAGCATGCAAAACTGCTGCAGCAATCACTATCAGAAAAATTTTGTAAAAAAGAAAAAGTTTTTGTTAAAAACGCACGCCATTATAGGTACATTGTTTGTTTTAATTTGTTTTTAATATGAGTTATTCTTTATATTTATATTTTATTCTATTTATGTAATATAATGCACATATATATTTAATTGATTAGATAAATGTCCTTCTTTCCACCTTATTTAGATAAATGTTTTTTGAAACAACACCCAACAAAAGCAGGTTAAAGTTATCAGTCCTAGTTACCTAGTCCTAGTCAGTGGTACCTAAACGTAATTTTTTTTTTAACAAGATTTTCCAACATTTATTTTGTAATTTTAATAGTATTTAAATGAAATAATACAATTTCAAATCTTGTACATTTTGAGACTGCAAGAATCATTGATTTAAGGCACAAGAGTTAAATGGCAAATGCGTTTTCTTTAAACTTTCTAACCTAAATTCAAAATTAAATTACATAAACTTAGATATTTGTAAGGCATAACGAGCGCAATATGACTTGTTTGCGTGATAGTTAATGACTATTTACCAGTGCATTTAATGCGAAATATGCAGGGAAATAAATAACAATATTATGTTTTCAATTTTTTTACTTCACAAATAAGTTTATGATAAGTATTCCTATCTTTTATTTTGAAATTCATTTAAATATTTACATCCTTATTTTTAAACAGTTTTTTAAAATTATATATTAAAACGTTTCTATACAAACATTTTTTTATGAACCCTTTGTTAATTCAAATAACTGATTCTGAATAGGGAAATAATCTGTACAATAAGTTATCAGCGGTTATTTCTTAAGTAAAAATAACAATAATGATTTTTTTTTTTTTTTTTTGTAAAAACTTTTAACTTTAATTGTTTTTTGACGTCCCTGACTTAATTTGTATTGTATCTGTAAGCTTTTAAGAAAACATCTTGAATTTAATTTTTACATATTTTTAGGGGGAAAAAATCAAACAGAAATTAATAAAAAAGAAGATATAAGAGGCAACTTCTTTTCCGCGCGAAAAGTAAATGATGTGCCTTTAACATTCAACCTTTAAGATTAGGAATTTCGGATATTTTCTTATCTCGACTTTAGAAGTTTGTCAGAAGTCCACAAATTTGTATGTATGTATGTGTGAATTGTATGCGACTAAAAATAAAAAAGATTAATATTTACAATCTATTGTATAAAAACAAAAACAAATTTTTTGTTTGATAAAATTTATAAGTTGTAATGTTTTTTATCACGAAATTATAATATTTATATAAATTAATATTTTAATAAATATATTTTTAAATAAAAATTAAATATTTTAGATTTTTTTTTATATAAGTATTTAATATCTTGTATATCTTGTGCTAGAGGTATAACGATACGATAATAACTCTAAATACAATAAACTTAAAAGAATATTTGTAGTCTCTGTTTACTAACCTGTAAACCAAACCTTTAAAATCTCTGCATTTGAAAACAATATCAAAAAAAAAAATATTAATAATTAAAATAATTAAAAATAATTAAAAAAGGTTTAAAATTTGATCTAATTTACATTTTTAGGTTAATAATGCGTCGTTTTTAATATTGTTTAAATCAGTAAAATCCATAATAACAATAACAACGTAATTAACAAAAATTAAAATAAATTATACTACATTATGAGTCATGTGATAAACAAGAAATAAAAAAATATAATTAGGGCTTACATATACATATACACACATCCATACATTTGTAAGCTTCATACATAGATTCGTTAATATCTATGTATATCCATTGACATATACATGTGTATTTCTTTAAGTAAATAAATAAAATAATGTATCGTATTATTTTTATTTATTAAATATTTAAAACTTATTACTTTTAGTTATTCAATAGGCGTAATAGCTGGTTCATTTAGCATAAAGTAATATGGAAAATAACTTTGTTTTGTTGTTAAAAATCCTTAAGAAAGTTCTATCTAAAGGGCATGAAAAAATAAAAATTTTGGAATGGAACTGAACTCTATCGCAAAAGACATTATTTTCAGTACTAAGAGTTTTTATAAACTAAATAGAATTATTTATCAGTGTTTTATTTCTTTTTTTTTTATTTAAATCGTAAGTAAAAACTCTGTCACTACAATGCTTTTATTTAAGGCAATCAATTTTGTTCCTCTGTGTATTAAACTATTAACTGAAAGTTTACAATAAGTTTTGTCAAATGCATATATTAAAGCTCTGTGATTAAGGACAGAAAATAGAACATTTTACCATCGACTTTACTTCTTATGTAATACACAATGATAATCGTACCGCAACATGTTTTATGTTCATGTATTTATCTACTTTAAAATAAGAACTCAATATTTTTCCGAATACGTAAAAATGTTATCAAAATCTACAATATTATGAAATTAAAAAAAAAAAACCAACAGACACATACTTCCATACATAACTGTAAAGTTTAAACAAAATATCTGAAATTTTAAGATAAGAAAATGTCCAAGTTTTTTTATAAAATCCTTAAATGTTTGAGACGCTCTATTAACACTAACCAATATCTCTCTAAGTATGATAGTATAAGAGATATCACGTAAAAAAGAGTCAACTTATTACAAGTTTTTTTAAATTTGTTTTGTTTTTCCTTTTACAAAACCAAATCTCGTTGAATTTTTTTTTATTTTTAAGAAATAAAGAAAAGAAATTATAAATAATAATTTTATTTCTAAACTTGACTGCTGTTCATCAAATAAAAATAATTGATGCAATCGTTTAATCAAATAAAAAAATAAAAGTTCACACGATAAAATTTAAAAAATAAATCGAATAGAAACAAACAAACTACTAAAAATGCCACAATAAAATGCTCAAGATTTGTTTAAATGTTTTTAGCGTTTTTTATAGTCGGCTCTGACTCAACATTATATTTTCTTTATTATTATTACTCGTATGTACATACATACATATGTATGTGAATTTAATATCGTTTCGTTGTATGTATGTACATATGTACGTCTGTTTTTTTTTTTTATAATAAACATACGAAAAGAAAAAAAAGTTAATAAAATGATTGCATGTCAACGAAAAATTAAATGCATGAAAGTAGATCATCAGAGATTAAATTGTTAAACACAATCGCAATTACAGTCGAAGTTTAAAAAATTATAGCAAAACATGTTTATTGCGATGTTTTTTTGTTTTGCCTTTTAAGTTTTTTTAACTTGATTTTTTTATTTTTATTATTTACATGCAATTTTTAACTCATTATAATAAAATTCTTCTGTATAAACTTATACTCATAAATTTGATGTTTTGTTCCATATTGAAAGTAAACTGAAATAAACACATTTGTATGTATGTATGTATGTACATATGTATGCATATATGTTTGTATATAATAACACTTAATGAAAACGACAAGTAGAAGATAAGATAATAAGTGAGAAAGAGGCATAAGGTGACCGCATAAAATAATATCTATATGAATTAAAAACAAGTATGAGCGCTATATTCGGCTATGCCGAATCTTATA
>NDXZ01070580.1:0-12469 GCA_003055125.1 Paykullia maculata | reverse complement strand
TAAAGGCAATGCAAAAGCAATGAATTTGCGAATAGACAACAAATGTGAATACTTTCAATCAGTTCTCTGGTTCATATCGACACGAAACATTTCCATTTTGGTTCATAGCAAAATGAAATAAATACCATGATTGGGACCAAAACGCAACAATTCCAAATTTGTTATCTAAATATATTTAAAAATAACTGCCAGATATATAAATTTATTTATGATTTGTATTGTTCCTAGAAACTAATTTTACCACGACAACTGTTTACAAAAATTAACATATCCTTTTAAATTTATTTGAATGTATTCGTTTATTTACAAAACTGTTATAGTGGAATTATTGCGTTTTGTTATCGACCTCCTTCCTCAATTATAGTTATGTCATATGTGCATTTTCTTTGTATGGTATCACGCCTCTTCTAGGACTATATAAAAATTTAGCGCGTATGTATAAGACAAATAATGTTAAAGTAAAATGTAAAAACTATAGTTTTCAATCAAAAAATTAAAATTATTATTTTTTGATTTGTATACCTATAAAAATAAAAATAACTATAACCGTTATTTGCGCCCCCTAATAAAAACAGTTTCTATTACGAAAGAAGCGTCTCACCCGACTAAATTTCAAGAAAAAAATTGAATATTATCCTCAAATTAAAACTTTGAGAAAAGTTAAAGATTTTTTTGATGTAAAAAAACTGTTATTAGTAGACATTTTTTAAAATGGAATAATGGGTCGATATTTGATAGCCTTGACAAAAAAGTTATTCAGATGGCAACTTATAGCTGTCTACTTTATTTTCAAAGGGTGATTCTACTGGACCTTATAATGTTATAGGTGCCTATTGGCAACGAAACTGAAGTTCAGGAGATACATATATATATATAATTGACCTATAACTTACATAATAATCAATATTTGCTTTTTTTATAAACAAATTTTTGTTATAAAGAAATAGGTTTTGAATTGTTTCATTATTGCAACCGTTAAGCCGCAGAAGTTTGGCAAAATTGGACTTCTTTACACATTTTATAATTTTACATACGACATAACCCATTGCGCTTCATGTGATGCAAATAGTTTTAATAAAGCTAATTTAAATTTGATTCACACTATTAGAAATATTGAAAACAGTCTTACTTTTCAATTTAACATTTTTATTAAAATAAATATATTTACTAAGGCTATTTTAACATTCTCTTTAAAATACATATGTATATGTATGTACATACATATAAACATTTATTTAGGATCTGTTGGTAGTTTGAAACCCACCATATTAGCTGTTTCCCTTACAGTCCTTTCGCCCCGACCATGATATTCCTTGTGCAATTCGTTGTGTTTACGCAAACTGGACATATATGTCAGATAAGTTTGTCCCAAGAAGAGGGCCTCATCGCGTGCTTTGCATAGTTGTTGGTCGGTAGTTGAGAATTTTTTGTACTGAGCCAAAATATAACGAGCTGCTAAAGAATTTTTAATACAGCCATTAGGAGAGGCACTGCGAAGTTCTTGAAGCAAAGAGCGTAAGGTTTTGGTAGCTGACATGCTGATATAAATAAAATATTATTTAATCGAATAAATTAAATAAAACACTTTTTTACTTTATGATATTGGATACAGAACTCAGTTTTTCTTCAAAGTGACAGCAAATAATGACAGGAAAACACTAAAACAGCTGGTTGTACAAAGCAGTTTGGGGTTATTCTGCTCGTTGATTTTATTAGAGATGACAGTTTATCATAAGTAAAATAGGCAGGTTTTTTTAAAAGTATTTTTATTAGTTTTTATTTATGCAGAAAAAATATAATAAACTACTTGTCTATATGAAATGATTTAATTTTTATTTTAAGTAGCATTGCCAGCTACTTCTTCCATTTTTACATCACTTTCATCCTTATCTATGCTTAACTCCAGAACAGCATCTTCATCTACCGACAAGGGCTCCTTAATGCTCTTGGCAAAGAATCCTTCTGGGTCATCAATTTCCTCCTTCACCCTTCTTTCCATTAGACCCCTACTATGACGTACCACTTTTCCGGAATGAGTGCCAGCCTCCATATCATCATCACTCAAACCATCTATTATAGTATGATTTGCAGTTAGATTATTACTGCTGGCAGATCCCACTACCACATCATCATCAGACTTGCTGTCATCATCTTCACTTGAACTATCATCCACCAGTTGAGCTTCTAGTTCACGCACTGCATACATTAGCACGCTGAAATCCTTCTGGCGTTTTTCAAATTTACGCTCCAACTTGAGTTTTTTCTCATTCAGTTCGGTTAACTCCTTTTGTAAACATTCTATATGTTGTTGAGTTTCCTTACGATCTGGTTGCTGTTTTATTACCTTCGCCAGTTGGTCGTATTCCATTTTGTTTTTGCGTATTTGTTTGGCTATGATTAATTCTTTTTTACTGTCCTCCAGCTCTAATTTGGCAGCTTCAATATTTTTTTCTATGGTTTTCGAGAGCTTTTGATAATTTTCCAGTTCCTCATCAATCATTTGACTAGTGCGTTCAGTTTTGGCAGCGGCAAATTGACACTGCGCTAATTGAGCCATTAGACGATCATAGATGATTTGACTTAAGAGTAGAGAAATTTTTTTAGAATTGAAGAGATATAAAATAGGTACCTATTTAATATTAAAATAAATTTCTTCAAGCACAATCTAGCTAACCTTAAAATATTCATACAAATATACATATAACTAGGTGGGTATAAAACAAATATGCATTTGAAATATCTGCAGTTCTATGTAGGTACATACATTTTTTAAAAATTTAATTTTTTTTTAACTAAAAACTTTGAGTACAAATTTTTTAAGGGTCATTTTACGATTTGTTAGCTTAACTTTGTTACCGGTGTTGAGAAAAGGCACAACATACAGTTAATAACTAACAAGTCGACCTATACATCTGTATAGAAGGCCAGGAAATCATGCATTATTTTTCTCGTATGCTGACTTCCTGACATCCTATATATATATACATATTCACCCCTATCGTGAATAAAATGTGAAATTTTTTCGCATAAAATTTTGTTCCCCAGACAAAACAAAGTGAACAAACTAATACAAAAATACAGGGGAATAATTATTCACGATTGCAATTTTGGGAAAGGGGAAAAAAATTTGAGGGAAAATTTATTCACGATAGGGGTGATTCTTTTATACCTATAGAATCAAACATTTTCCAAATCAGGAAATTTTTAGCATTTTATACTTATGTACATACATATGCTCTATTTAAGCATTTTAAATAAATTAAAATGAAAAAACAACTCACTTATTTTCCGGAGAATCATTTTTGGAATACATCCATTTAAGAAATTGTTTGAGCAACATATTAAGACGACGGTCATCTCCAGTGCCATCGCCATCTATCAACAAACGTTTTTTTATGATTTCCTCTGAAAAAAAGAAGAGTTTAACAATTATAGCAACTTTAATATATAAAAACAAACCGTCACTCATTTTTTTAACATAAATTTATACAAAAATCAATTTAAGTTTATAAAAAATACAATAAAACAATAGAATTTGCAAAACAATGTTCCACAAGTATTCTTTTTTGCTGCTAAACACAACACCGGCAAAATAAAACATATGGCTTTGACAATTAATCAGTGTTATAGTACAAGTTGGTAACGCAATAAAGCAACGAGTAAAATGTTTTCCCTAATACAGTAAGAAACGTGGATGCCAGTTTTTTTATTTTTCTTTTATATATTAAGTGGATTAATGGGTTATTCTAGTGTTTGTATTTAGGTGGTATTATAATAATTTCCCCCTCTTATAAGGTTTTTCGTGCAGATTTCCTTCGGCTTTATATGTAAGCAATTTGTTTCAATGTATTTAGAGGGTTTATCGCAATAAACTACTTATAACCCTCCGCTGTTAAAATAATAGAGGACATTGCTTAAAAACTTAACAAATGGAATCATTTTGAATACTCGGATTATTAAATTGAGATAGTTTATGTATTTTTCTTCTGTGAATTCACATATATTTTTATTATTTTATGTTTCGTCGATATATTGAGCCATCCGCTTGGTGTCGCCGCTTTAATCTTAATAGCCGGGCGTCAATACAAAAAAAGGTCGGCGCAGGTTTATGGTTTACAGATTTAATTTGTTTTCATTTTGTATCAGTCTTTTTTTAATTTGTAATGTCCAACTTCGATTATACTAATTACAAAGGAAATGCTATTTTTCGCAACCAACCGAATCATAAGTACTTTGATAAACCATTCGAAGATTACCAGGATTGTTTATTTCTGAGTCTCAATGAAATAGAACCACATTTTTTGAAACCGTCTGAACAGGAGGAAACTTTCAAATTTTCTAATGTTATCGTAACAGATCCTCGAACTCAAAAACCGATGGCCCAGCTATTCTATGATCATACAAAGGAAGAAAGAACAAAAATATTTGACTCACCTGAAAAATCAATATTGTCTATAAAACAACATGAAGTGGGAGTACGTGTTTTGACCGCTTTGCAACAATGTGAAGAGGTGGAAGAGGAGGACATGTACAATTTTCAGAGAATGAAAACGACCTGGCTTAAAGAACAACAGTGCTTTCAAAAGTTTGTATTAAAATTAAATCAAACCTGCAAAGAAGAAATGTATATGCCCTGTCGCAAGCTCTTAGAATTGTATCAAAAATGGTATAAAAGCAAAGTTACGAAATTGATAAGAAGGTTTCCGGAACAATCGTATAATACATATCTGGGTTTGCCTCATGTGAGTCAGTGCAAAAACGCATTGAGTGACCAGCAGGTGGAGATCATAAAACAAGAAACAATATCCAAATTGGGTGACGAATGTCAATGGCAGGAGAACATGAAAACAGAATTTAAAAAGTTCAAGCATAAGATTTCTACTTATGTAGAGCTGCACAATAATTCAGAGGATTTAAAAGAATCTACAGAGGATAGTTTACTAAGTCAATTTGAAGACTTAACACAACAAGAACCGGCAGTATGTCCACTATTTTATATTCCTTTGGAATCATTGTTGTTTTTAGTCACTGCTGGGGACTATTTAGATATCCCTTCTGAAATGTTTTTAAATATTAAAGAAAATGAAGAGAGAGATGGTGATTTTAACAAGTTTATAATTATGGAACAACCCTTACCATCAAGGCACGTTGGTTGGCATACTTATAATCAGGTGGTGCAACAAGCAGCTGCCGCAATGATTTGTACCAAACAAACGGAAACTACAGAAAACGAAAATTTACAATCAACATTCTCTTTCAAGACGTCTACAGACTTTAAGGTTTCTACAATAGAAGATTTTTTGCAGAAAACCAACCTGAAGGCGCACAAGCTTTGTAGATTTTCCAAGGTTTTAAAAAGATGGCAATTGGGTACTTTAGACGGTACTGACACACCTCTTGAAATATATTCCACTTTAGATCTTTTTGCAGCAAATAAAGAGCTAGCTTTTAAACTGGAATTTAAACCAACATTTGGATGTGAGGTTTTAACAAAATATGACATGATAAGAGAATGGTTTAAACTTAAGCTTTTATCCACAACAACCAGTACATGCTTCCGTTTAGATGTCAATAATTACCAAACTTTATTAGAGGAACCTATAAGCCTACAGAAATTAGAACAAAACTTGCTTTCAGTTTATCACACAAATTGCAAACAATTATTAAATAACCTGTTCGAATTTCTAAAAATGTTGTACAACATGCCTTTGGGTCATTATATGCTGCGTTACAATCCCAAATTCAATGACAAACTTATGCTATGTAAGCCCTCCCAAGAAATTACTCAGAATACCATACACCTGCATAAGCTGCTGCAGTCTGACATTACTGACCTGCAATTTATGTCGCAACCGAATTTCCTGCCAATCGATGAAAATCTCTGCAGTTTAATGCATTTGCAACATCAAATTTTACCTGCAGCCTTTTGTCCTCGTAAACTTTTTGAGAAAAAACCTTATTATAAGCCTGAACCAGCACCTGAATTGAAGAAATCTATAATACAACCTAAGCAAGCGAAACACTTTATGAACAGGAAAAATATAAAGAAAGCTAAAAGACAAAAACGGCTTTCAAAAGCGTTTACAGACAAAATGGATGAACAGAAAGAACTAGAGCATGAAATGCAATTAGATAATAAAATGTTGAATATGTAAAAAAATTAAACTTAATAAAGACTGCTGTATTAAAAAATTCAAATAATTTGCTCATAATAGTAATAAATCAGTTTCCGTTTTAATTAATAAGTATATAAAGCTTTGTCCTAGTACTTATATGATATTTGGTTTTATTATAGATATTTTCAAAGTTATCCTAAATAAATACTATTTTTTAATATATCTATTTCTTTTATTTAAACCTATAAATAACAAAAAACTTATTCCAGACTCAGTTTGGCAAAATCATCTGCAGAAATCATTTCCACATTATTGTACGTTGGTGCTTCTTTCTGTTCCCAAAAATCAGAATCTTTACTTGGTAAATCACTTTCTGGAAAAACATGAACTGAAAGATCATTAAACACATTATGCACTTCATAATCATCTTCCAAAATCATTTCTTGGGTATATGGCATAATATTTAATATATAGGAAGAGTCCAAACGCAACAATCTGTCTGGTTTGCTGCACGATAGACTCTCAAAGCTATTGTTGATTAATATTACATTTTTTAAACATTTCCCCCTCCAGTTTTTCCATAGTAAGTTATTGGTTAAGCAGTTGGGACAATGGGGCATATAAAAGAGGGTGCGCACGTCGGCATCATACTTCGCTTCACAATTTTCGCTCATAACCAGACAATTACATTTTTCTAAAACATCTTTTTCACTTTGACGAAAAATGGGATCGAAATATAAAGCTTCCTTAACGTTATACTGCTTTTGTAAAGACAGTATAAAGGCCAATTGGTGTAAAGCTTGAAAGTTACGTGTAAAGGGACCAATGCCGAAACACACCACACGTTCTATTTGGGATTTTTTGGCGCTACCGGGCTCCAGCTTCAGAAAACATTCCTTTAGAGTTGTTAAGGATTGTAAAAAGTAGTCACTTTCCTGCATTTGTTGACAGATATTATCTAATTTTCTTTAATTTTTTAAATAAGTAAATATAAATCTTCTTTGAAAATACAAGCAGACATACTTAACAAATTTTTCAACATCTACATCGGGACAGTCTTTTTCATAACTTTTGTCTGATAAACGGCGAGGTCGACGATGCAAACCTCTGTGTGCTATCCACTTTTTGCGAGTTACTTTGCAAAAATCTTCATTCATCTTGAATCTTGTTTAAAATTTCTCTTAAAAAATTCCAGAGATTAGCATGTTTTTTTAGCAAAATGTAAAAATTGTGTGTTTACCTGCAAATAGGTTGACAGTTGTGTATTGGTATATATAAAAGCTGAAGACTATGAAAACAAAGGTTGTAAATTTGACGAATAAATGAAGTTATGAAAAGTACTACCTGATATTGGAAAATATATTTAAATAATGATATTCTAATTATTTTACCTTTTTAATGTTACTATCACAAATTTAAGCTTAAGGCCTGTTTTTTTATTATATAAAATAGTTTTATTTTTTTTATATTTTTCTTTTTAATATTTCGCCACTCCATTGTGTATTAAGAAAGATACAGTTAACATAGCTCAGAATAATAAATGTCTATTATAAATGCATAAATATAAGTTTTTTTTAACTTAGTATTCACGTCGAGAAGTAAATCATAACAGTTCATGTTTGTTTTTCTAGATACCAAACTAAATAAAAACAATTTTTATATAAAGTTGCCTTGTTTAACTAAAAAGACGACTTTTAAATGTTTTACAGGAAATTGTCGTTTTTTTTAATTTATCTGGCAGCCCTATATCTAAAAGACTTGTTTACTGAATTTTTTTTTCACAATTTCTTCATCATACATAACAATCTTTAAGTTTAAAAAGTTGTAAAATGGTATTTCGTACTTTGATTGCCCAAGTCGGAGCTCGAAGGGTTCCTTTGATCAAATTCCGTAAAGGAGGTCATGAGACAAGCTCCTCTGTTTCTATTGGAACAAAACAGGCTAGTTCTAAAAATATGATCAAAAATCATGTCATCGCTGTAATCTAACAATCCTTCATTAAAAACTAACTATTATTATTTTTAAAAACGTTTGTATACTAATTTAATATTTACTATCTAGCAACAAAGTTCTGCCGCTATTGAAGATTGGGAACTACCTCGACGTTATGCCCGAAAACCTATTAGCTCTGAGGAAATGGAATATATTAACCGTGGCGGTCCTGCTTAAGCTGTTTATCAATGCTAAACAAAATCTTAATTAAATAAATTTATGACAAATATGTACATACATATGTATTTATCTTTCTAAATATGCAAGTGTTATGTCATTCTAGGGAAGACATGCATATGTATGTATGTAAGTACACATTTTTGCTATCAATTAATCCCGCAATCAGCATAAATTACACTATGTTGATGCATATTCGATCCCCCATCTACAAAAACAGTCGAAGTTTTAAATTATATGGACAATTTTCTTCCGATTTTATCACAAATTTATTGCTTAAGCTTTGTTTTTTACATAAAATTGATAAAATAAATTGTTATTGCCTAAAAAATGTCAAAATTTTGATATAATATGAAAAATCACTATAAATACGTACAAACATTTTTTAAATTAAATATTAATAAAAAATTTAAATAAATGGAGAGTTGATTAAAAAAAATTCGCAAAAATTACCCCTTATCCATAAACAATTTATAAATTTATCAAAGGTTTATAAGACAAATTTTGTATTGAAAACCTTTTATAAATTTATAAATCGTTTATGAATAAGACCGTTAATATTTTTTTATAAATATCGGAAAAATTGTCTAAACAAAAATTTTACTTGTTTATTTAATTTAGTTTAAAAATATTTTTTAAACATTTTTGTAATATAGAAAATGCTTTAATAAAAATATATTTAAAAAAATGGAAAATTATTTTTAATACATAAGTGTTTTGGACAAAATTTCTATTACTATTTATCGAAAATTTATTGTGAGAAGAACAACAAGAGAATTAGTTTAAGTAGGAAAAAGTATAATTCCCTCATATTTACATATAATAAACTTTTAAGTTTGGTTTATAGAACAAAATATTTATACAAAATTTGTTAAATAAACCTTTGATAACTTAAAAATTTGTTTATAATACAGGTCTATTAAAAGATTTTATAAAAATTTATATTTAGAAAATAAATAAGTATTTGACCGTCGCATTTGAAAAAATTGCATTTTCTTGAATAACCATTTGATTATTTTTGAATAGTTGAAAAAGTCTTAAGTTTTAAATATAATTAAATTATTTAAACAGAATAAATGCCATAGCTTCTTCCATCAAATCATCCTAGATATTTGGTGTTCTAAAGATTTCCCAAATGAGTAGCTGACGAGTATAAATCGACCTATCCACAAAAAAAAGGAGATAAGACAAACTGCAATAATCGTGATTTGTCGCTTCTTAATTGTGGATATAAAATTTTCAGCAATATTCCTCATGAACGTCATTGATTATGAAGAGGATACATTAGGAGATTATTAATGTGGCTTTAGGAAAAATCGATCTACCACAGATCAAAGATTCGTCATAACTCATATATTTGAAAAATATTATGAATATATGATCGATATACTTTGCCTATTTGTTGATTTTAAACAAGCGTTTGATAGCCTCGAGAGAGCTCAAATTGCTTGAACAATACAAGATCGCATTCAACCAGCGAAGAGAGCCTTGTTTCTCCATCTGAAACTCCTTGTTATCTAAGAAATTAAAACTTAACCTTTATTAAACCCTTATAAGACCACTTCTATCGTATTAGAGTGAAATGTAGACGTTTAAGATAGCAGACATTAACCAGCTATATACTCTGTTTTGAGGGAAACATGTTGCGAACAATTTTTGACCCAATTGAAATTAAAGAGACAAAGCTGGAGACACTTAATGATAATCAGAACATAATATGTTTTATGAAGGCTTGGCGAAAATAGACAAACAAAACTATGAACAGAGAAGAATGGAGCAAAATAGTTGCCGAAGCATTGGTATATACCAAACTGAATATAATACCAAACGTATGTATGTATGTTGTATGTAAAAAAACACTAAAAACATAAAAAGTACCTGCGATTTTTCTTTATTTATTATTGTTCACCTATGAAAAGTGTTTAAAAATTAGAAATCTTTTTAACCATATAAATACTTAAGTTACATAAATAAAAATAGTCAAGAACATTTCTTACATTGAACCGGAAGGACGCGTTTTCAGTTGTTTGAAAATAGTATAAAAAAAAAGTGAAAATAATGGACGAACCACACAACAATGAGTCGTAAGTTTTATTAATAAAAAATTTATGGAAACTAAATGAATTTTGTTGTTGTTGCATTTCTTTTATTTCTAGTGGCTATATTTCTGATAATGATGATGAGCAAGGTAGCAGTACTCTGGTGGTCTATGACAAGGAGGGTAAAATTTGCGTTAGCAATGCCGGCAGTGATGAAGTTCAAAATTTAATGCAAAATCTAAAAGTTACCATAAATCACATTTAAAATATTGCCAGAGTTTCCAGACAATTTTTGTAACGTACCTCCCCAGTCTAAAGCTACAAAAAGCTATTCATCTCTTTGCAACAAACATATTTAAATGCAAAATAATATTTTGTTTCTTGAATACATTGTGGTTTTTAAGTAGTCAATTATTCTATTTTGTTTCCCAGCTTAAACAACCAAAATTGAAACATATTAATATTGCATGGAAATTCAACTTAAAAATCTAATTTCTTTTCCCAAACTAAATTCTATATTCTATCTCTTACAAATTAAAAATATCGGCCTTTTTGTGTAACTTAACATGTTTTTTTAATTCTTTTTTGCTTAAGTTTGTTTTGATTTTTTTTTATTTTAAATTATTTTTCACAATAAAAACAAAACAAATTACTTGCGATATTCTTCTTGGATGACATTTGCTAAAGTTGTTCAATCAATATAAAAATGTATAACATTCTTAAAGATTCTTAAAAGATTTACGGCCTCATTTCTCAACAATTTAAATTTTCTTTTTAAAGTTTTTAATATTAAATTTTTTAACAAACTTTGTTTTATAAAAGTTTAATAAATTTGAAAATTTTTAATGAATATGAGGGTTTTACTGGAACTTTAATTGGCTTTTTGGGATATCTTTAACTTCTTCATACTTTAAATAGAACTTCTTTAGTTTATTAATCAAGGAGAAAGGAAAGCCGCTGCAGCCAGTTTCAATAGTCAGTGCTGATATTTGTTATACAAAAAAAAAAAAAAAAAAAAAAANNAAAAAAAAAAAAAAAAAAAAAAAAAATTAAATTTAGGTTAAATTAAATGTCTAGGTAAATTTTTTACTCAAACTTACAATTTAAAATATATTTTATGGGCAAACTTTAATAATTTTGATCAAAACCGGCCCATGATATCGCCCAGCCCACATACAAAGATCGTTTTGATTACAAACTGATTTACAAATATTTGTATTTTAATAAAATTTTACAAACAAAAATTGTTATATAAGCGCCAGTTAGAGGTATCGAATTCCACGGTCATCGGTCATCGTTTGCTATCTATTTGTGACCCATTAGTTCAATCAATGTTTATGAAATAAAAAAATAAATAAATTTTCCTATAAATAAATAGGTAGTTTAATAACAAATTCCATTGAAATACATTATGGGTCTAACCAAATTTTGGCCCTAGCACTACGCGATAGCGAATATTGTGTTATTTGCGAAAACAATTTTTTTGGGTCGTTTGAAAATAAAAACCTCACCCACAAAAGCGATTTTCTAAAATCCCTAAAGAAAAAAATTTTTATTAATAAATAAAAAAAAAAAGTTAAAAAGTTTCTTAATTATTAAAGGACATGAATTTCAAATTTAATGTGCATGTTGTTTTGCATAATGGGTAAATATTCTGTACCACTTTAATAGCACATTCTGCACATATGTTGCTTCGCTGTTGCTTTGGAATGACTGAATCTTCTTTAACCCAGTGTCTTTTAAAACATTCATGCGTGTTCTTAAATCCTGCTAAAGATTGTTCCAAAGCTCTGAAGTATTCTTTATTAAAACAGTTATCGAAAAACCATATCTCATACCATGCTCCACATATGAACTCACAAATTGGTTTAAGTTGGTCTCGATATTTTGGAATAAGGATAAATGCCAGGATAGCAAGAATTTCTATCGAGTTTCATCGGGCGTTGCTTAATGGTGGTATTGCTTTAAATGTTATATATTATTTGATTAAAAAAAACTGTAAATTTTTGGCTTAATGTATAAGTACAAATAAAAATAATAAAAAAATAATTTTCCCACTTTACCGCGTTTTGTGGGTGACCTTTTTTGAAAATCGCGAAAAATCAATATCATTTTTATACCCTTCACACACACACATGTGTTAAG
>NDXZ01070540.1:0-12710 GCA_003055125.1 Paykullia maculata | reverse complement strand
TTCGATTTTTAAGCAAAAATTTTTTTTTTCGAGATATAAGCAAAAAAAATTTTTTTGTCGAGATATGTATAACCAAAAAAAAAATTTTTTTTGTTTGTTTTTTTAACACAAAACTGATTATATTGGGAAAAAAAATATTTGTGTATATTGAAAAAAATGTAACAATTTACACACATAGAGAACGTAGTGAAGAGTATATAAGATTCGGTATAGCCGAATATAACGCTCTTACTAGTTTTTTGTATCAAATATAACTTTTTTGTTTCTTAATAAAACCTTGTGTAAGTTCCTTTTGTTAAATTAAACATTTTACGGTTCTTTTATTAAAAAAAATATAAGCTTTATGGTTTATGTCGAATAGTTTTTTTGGCCACTGTATGTTAATAAAAAATAATATTTAGTTATATGTACTATATGTATCTGTTTACATTTATAAATATTGAAGACTGAAAGTTTTTATTTTTTGTTCTTCTGTTAAATCAATTCATTTTAATAAAATGTATAAGTATATAACAAAAACTAAAAAAAACGGATGTAATTTTATAAATAGATATGTATATATATTTTTAAGTGCACTTTTTAAGATATTTTGGAACTTTTTAGCTAACATTTTGGAACAATAATGAAATTATCATATACTATCACTGATATAGAGTTACATTGATTGACTTTTTTGGTAAATAATTGGGCAGGATTTTTTAGCTTCTATGCAAAGAAAATGAATTTAATACAAAATTTGCGGACCTATAAAGTTGAAGTCATAAAGTTTAATATAAGTTACATGAGGTATATAAAAAAGAAAGACATTTTTTTATGGGATAGTCTGTAGTAATTGTGTTCTTTGAACTTCCCTTTTTAATTCTACTTAGATGAAGGTAGTCACCAAGTCACTAAAAACTTAATATATATGTATTATCATATGTCAGTTAGAGATTAAAAATCTCTATTTTATGGCTATTTGAATTCTTTAATTGTCTGTTACCCCGGGCTACGCCGGGTAAAAACAACTAGTTGATTAATAAAGTGATTAATAAATTGGTGTGACGTTTTATTAAAATGGATAAATTAACTTTTACTTTTTTTTTCATATAAGAGACATAAACTCCACACAAAAGTGCTATATATGTAGCGCTACAAGCAAAGAGTTCATCAACAATATTGATAAAATGATTAAAAAAGATATAAATATACATACCATGAAGTTTGGTTTATCTGTCCTTCTTGGCTGGATAAGATTTTGTGTGTGTATTATTCACTTATCATATAAACTTTCCATTAAAAAATGGCACACTAAATGTGATGATGAAAAAAATATCGCATTAAAAGGGAATTTAGAAAAAAAATGCATTAATTGTTGACCAACCAAAACCAGGCTTTGGAAACTCAAAAGATGATTATACTGCAAGGCGTTTTTTGAGAATGCTGAGTTATCTGCAGAAATTACAAATTGATTAATTATGCAAACAATACTAATAGTTGTTTCTAGTATTAAGGTCAATATTGAAAGATTTTCAAATTTCGCTAATGACACTGCCAGGCTATTTGTTAAAAATTATCCATGGTATAATTTGTCTCCTACTTTACATAAGTACTTTATTTATGGGTCAGAAATTGTATCGTTTTTTCCATTGCCCTTTGGTACTCTAACTGAAGAACCTCAGAAAGCTAGAAATAAGGGCTTCAAAAGTAATAGGGAACACTTTTCGCGTAAATGTAGTCGGGCAAATACAAAATAATCTGATCCATTTATTTCAACCATGAGCAATAGTTGTAAAAAGAAAATGAAGGAAATGAAAATAAAAAAGTGACGATGGTGATGAAGATTGTTTTAATGAATTTGAAGATGACTGTGAAGTAAATCATGATTATGAAGTAAATAAAAAATCCTAACAATTTTAATTTTTTAATATTTTTTTTTCTGAAATGGTAAGAAATAATATTACTTTCTAACGTGACTTTTTTGGGGTAAATTTGTTGAATTGTGAAATTCGGAAAAAAAAATCGGATTTTAATTAAAAAATTTTTCTAATATAATACATATTAAATATATATATTTTTTTAAATTTTTAATACCATTTTTTTTTTCTAAAAGCACATTACTAGATTGCAATTTAATTTACCAATTTATCGTTTTTAATTCCAAAGTTACAGCAAAAATTGTGAAATAAAACCATTTTTTCCAAAATACCAAAAACCCATAAAAGATAAAAGCATTTTTTTACATCTTTTTTTTTAATGCTGGTTTTTTATGTGCTTATGAATATCTATCAATGAAAAAATATTTTAAAATTACGACTTCCCTAAATTAATCGTCACTTTAAATACCGTTCACCCCACTGTGCGACGATGTCATTGGTGGCAAGTACTTACCCCGCTCACTTACAAATAGGGACTTTAATAAGTTATTACAAATAGGGATTCTGCGAAGTCATAACTTTAATGTCATTAAGTAACTACTAACGATCAACAAGTAAAGCAGCCCTTTAGATTATAAATCAGGAATTATCTGAGTCAATACTTTTAAAATATTATATATACACGTGATCCATTTCGAGAGTCCCTACTTTTTTAAAGAAAAAAACACAGAAAATTCTTAGAATTTAGTATTTATTTCTTTAAAAAATCGCCTTTCTAATACAACAAGACTTAAGTCTTATGGTTTAAAGTAATAGAATTAGATTAGTTAAGTCGGGAACATAAAATTATATAAACTACAGTAATAACATTAGTAATAAAAATAATAAATATAACAATAGAAAAATACAATAATAATTGATAGTTAAGTTATAACATAATATATATGTATAACACATATGACAATGACAAAACATACAATTCACAAAATTTAACAAAATCTTTCCAACAAAGTCATACTAACTAATAAAGTTTGGTAATATTTTCTAAGTAAATGTTTAAATTAATTTGCGTTGCTAATGCTCTCCAGGTTTGGTAGAAGTTGGTTCCAGAGACGGATAGTTAATATCAAGAACTGCCTCTCAAAAGCCGTATCACGACGTCATATTTGGATAATGCCATTTCCTCTCGATGATCTCGTAAATCTAAGCCGGTCATACAAATATTTTTGTTTGTCTTTGTCGTTATAATCTTATGTAGTAATAACAGATTTTTCAATTTTAAGTAGTCCTCAAAATTAATATTAAAAATGTGACAAGAGAAAGGCGAAACATGGTCAAATTTCCTTAATCTATATACATATCGAACGATATTGTTAAAAGTTGTTTTCAATTTCCTAGCATCATTCACACTACTGCCAGAGAAAACCTCTGACGAATATAATAAAGTTGGTATTAAATAAGTTCTGGTGGTGTGAAATATTGCGTGCTCCATAAGCTCCGAAGCATGCTATACACTCTGCCACACGACTTGTTTATGTTATTCGACCAAGTGAGAGTATTATTAAAGACAACACCAAGGTTCCTCGCAGGGTCAACAATATCGATTTTTGTGCCACCTATCAAAATATTAAGCGCAAAGATAGTTTTCATAGATCTTTTACGAATTATGATGCATTTCGATTTTTCAGAGTTAAGACGTAATCCATTTGCTGATGCCCAAAGATAAATTTTATTAAGGTCGGTATTAAGATCTGCTACTTTAGAGTTGATAGAATCTATGCTGCAACTAAGGTAAAGCTGGATGTCATCAGCATACATTTGGGCTGTAGTATGTTCTAGTTATGTTGGTATATCATTAGCATAGATTGAGTATAACAAAGTATAGAGCCTGCGGGACACCTCTTACGACTGGTAATGGATCTGAAATAACTCCATTATTCGAAACGTATTGCCAGCTATCTGCTAAATACGTTGAAATCAATTTAACGGATGTCACAGAAAAATTAAACATTTGCACTAGTTTAAGGCAAAATAATGAGTGGTGCACCGTGTCAAAAGCTTTTGAGTGGTCAAGAAGGACCAAAAAGTATATTTTTCCATCTTCCATATTGCCTCTTATATCTTCAATAATATCGGTTAGGGCTGTTAAACAGCTATGTTGAGGTCTAAATCCTGATTGACGCTCTATTAGTAAGTTATTGTCATTTACATATGCAACAATTTGTTTATGTAAAATGCGTTCAAAAACTTTAGAAAGGTAAGGAAGAATTGATATTGGACGATATTCGTTATCCGTCTTTGGCACATGAACAACTTTGGCATATTTCCAAGCCATTGGAAAAGTGCTTGTGGTAATAATTGTGTTATATAAATGCTTTATGTAATCTATTATCCACGGAAGTATTAACTTGATGAATCTTGGGTTGATATCGTCTAGACCGATTGCATTTGATTTAACTTCGTAAAACCCTTCAGCGACATCTGCTGTAGTAAGGCATCTAAAATTAAATTTGGGAATTGGTCCATCAAACGGTGGGGCTTGGGCGTAGAAGTTAGGGTTTATAGTAGGCACGGGGATATTAACAAAATAATGATTTATTACATTAACATCAACATCACTTGCACGATTTGATGTCTTACCATCAACAATTTCACTACAAGTTTCCATTTTTTGTTTGTGCAAACCACGTTACTGAATTTTGTAGAATAGTATTAAGATTTATTGTGTCTTATTTTAGACACAACCGCTTTTCTGGCTGAGCAATATATCTCACGATATTCTGGAGTCCTGTATCGTTTCCACATATATAACATATTATCGCGGTATTGTATTTGAAGCTTTATTTCAGGAGTAAACCATGGATTTACACTATTTTCTGCAGTTTTTGTCTTGAGTGGAACGTGCTTGTTATAAAGTTTTAAAATATGCTCATTGAAAAAAGCTACTTGTTCATTGACTGATAGCTGGTAAAAAATTTGTTCCCATACAACATCCGCAAGATCACATTCCAAAGCTGATATATTAAGATTTTTAAAATCACGAAATGTGTACGTTTGAACTGATTTTTATTTTAAAAAGTCACATAAAACAAAAAGTAGATCATGTTTTGAGAACGCCGGTGTGGAAAGTTGGTCATAGTGCAAGACTTTTTTCGTATCACAGACAAATGACGGATCAAAGTGCTATTATTATTTTTAAAGTGCGTTGGTCTTGAACTGTTTATGGGGAATAGGTTGAATGATGACACTATGGTTGTAAGACTAGCGTCTACATGCAAACTGCAGTTGAAGTCTCCAGCAATTAAGATGTCTGAATATGATGCTGATAACGTTTTCAGCTGCGTAAAGAGATTGTCAAATCTTACAGTTCTGTCGGCTCGATATACACATCCAAGTAACAGTTTTTTACCATGGTAGTTGACATCAACGAATACATATTTAACATTGTGAGCTTCGTTATAAATACTTTTTATCTTACACGATATGTTGCTTCTTATGTAAATTGCTGCCCCACCAGCATGTCTATATCGATCAGAACGAAAAAGACGATACCCATCCAAACCATAGATGTTATCGCCCATTTTGCTAAAGAACCAAGTTTCCGAGATACATATTGCATCAACTCCAGAGTTTTCGAACAAAAATCGAAACTCATCCAATTTTCTTCCCAAGCTTTGATCATTAATATGGCAGACACTAAATCCCTCTTTTCGTTTAACTAGGATCCGAATCATGTTAAAGTTGCCATCCCTAGAACCAAGTTGTTCAAATGTGATATTTGTGGTAACGACAAATTAACGCAACGCAATTTAAACTCATACATTTACTACGTAGATTTAAAATTTTCCATATCAGATATGTAAGCCAATTTATAATCAGTTTTAAATTTAAGTGCATAATTTCCAAATAAAATAACAAACATTTTATGTATATAATAAAAAAGATAAATTTAGACAAGTTATATAAAATAGAGCTAAAAATTAGACTAGTCACGAAAAAGATGTGTTAGTTCCTCTACAAATTCCAATAGGTGCGGTTGGTCCGAATCCAGTTTCTTAACATAAACAAGACTTCGGAGCGTAAATGTTGATTTGATTCTCCCATTTTTTTTTTCATATTAAGAGCCGCTTTAAGGATTTGATGATTATGTGGCGTCAGGTTTTCATTCACGTAAATGGGCTGATCACTGTCGAAACAAGCATGTCTTAGGCATAAGGTTGACTTGTTCTCACGACGGTATTTTGATATTGACTTCAGAAGAAAGTTCTTTTCAAATGGGCATTTTAGTTTAACAACTATTACCTCGTCCTTCGGTGTGCAAAGTTTACTGTGTTTATATATTTTTTTTGTCTATAAATATTTTTAACTTTGGATGTAGATATTTTCAAAGAGTCACAAACGGTTTTTAGAATTTTATGAAGGTTCTCATTTTCATAGCAGGGTATGACAGTAATTCGTACACTACCAGCAACAACAGAGTTTTCTTGTTTCAGTAGTTTGGCATTTATTTTTTGAAGATTATGTCTATCAAATGTTGGCCGTTGCTACGTCACAGATGGTCCATCCGTTGAGTCCAATTTTCGAGGACTCGTTCGAGCATTTTGACTGGTAGCTGGCGAATGACACGCTTGATGTTTTCCTCCAAGGCCTGAATCGAAGCGGGTTTGTCCGCATAAACTTTAGACTTTACATATCTCCACAGGAAAAAGTCTAATGGTGTGATATCACACGATCTTGGTGGCCAATCGACTGGCACTCACCGAAGTGTTCTCTCAATTAAGCCATTGATTGATGCGATGTGTGGGAAGTGGCGCCGTCTTGCTGAAACCAAATGTCACCGAGATCACAAGCTTCAATTTCAGTCATCAAATAGTCGGTTATCATAGCACGATAACGGTCGCCATTGACGGTTACGTTCGCAACGGCATCATTTTTAAAGAAATATGGACCGATGATTCACCGGTCCACAAACCACACCAAACCGTTGTTTTTTCTGGATGAAGTGGCAGTTCTTGAATCTCTTCAGGTTGCTCTTCGTCCCAAATGCGGCAATTTTGTTTGTTTAAATACCTATTGAGCCAGAAATGGGCCTCATCGCTGAACAAAATTTGTTGAGCGAAGTGAACGAAACACATTCCTCACAGAACATGAATTTTCATAATAAAGTTGAACGATTTGTAAACGTTGTTCAGGCGTAAGTCTTTCCATTATGAAATACCAAACAATACTAAACAAAAATAACATGACAGCATGACACGACTCACACGTGATCTGTCAAAAAAAAGGCTATTGAAAAAAGTATCTCTACTTGAATCACCTTTTATAACTACTTGCTTTTAATAAGTAAAATATCCAATTGATTGTATTGGCCCACAGAACTGTTTATATATAACACTACTTAACAAAAATAAAGTTTTATTTTGTTGTCGGAAAAATGTTGGCTGTTGCTGACTACATATGTTACACAAATAAAACACTTTGTTCTATTCATCTAAAACAAAAATACAAAACTCGACAACAAAATTTCCATGAAGCTATATTTTTTTTTTGCCAGTACGTAGGTATGTACATACACACATATGTATGTTATTATTATTATTGATAAAAGTAAATATTTTTAAAATTTTACTGATAAAAATTAATATTCGTGTTATGATGGTGGTCGATAACGCGAAGAAATCTTGTGTCGTTGGAAAATTCATTTATGATCGTTGTAGAGTATATACTAGTTACATTCAATACTTTAAGTTCTCGGGCAAGCTTGTTGGACGTTTGCTTTGTACGGTTAATGTAATTGTTGGCAGTATAATTGTTGTTATTGGCGATGTTGCGATTGACGATGTTGTGGTTGACCATGTTGCTGTTAACGATGTGGTTGTTGACAAGGTGGTTGTCGATGTTGCTGTTGAAGATGTTGTTGTTAATGGTGTTGCTGTTGACGATGTTGTTGTTGACGATACTGTTGTTTATGTTGCTGGTAGCAATGTTGCGGTCGACGAAGTTGCTGTTGCTGTTGACGATGTTGCTGTTTCTACCTGTGTTGTTTAAGAGTGGTTGATTTTTCCAAAGTATTTTAAGTAACCTATTTTGTGTTAGTTGTAGTCCCCTGCAGTATGTTGAATTCCCCCATGCTGTTATACCGTGCCTGATATAAGATTCAGCTAACGAAAAGTAAGCCTGTCTTAGAACGCTGAAAGTTAAACAATTACTTAAATGAAAAAGCATATAGACAGTTTTGGAAGTTATCTACGTGGGTTTTCTATTTAAAGTTATGGTCTACATATACGCCTAGGTAGTTATACGTGTTTACGAGTTCAATGATTATATTGCAATCAGTGGTATCTATATTGTAATTATTGGAGTTTTTGTGGAGGCATTCTTGGTTGTGAAATTTAAGCATGATATCTTCGTATAGGATATGTTAAGGTTTTATATGCATAACTTTTGTTTTAGTAGCATTTATTACTAGTCCATTATCATGACACCATTTTAATAAAATATCTAATTGACTCTGCATAATTTGCGTTGCTGTATTAATACTCTTATGTGACACAATAATAGCCATGTCGTCAGACTAAGCAAATACCGTACTATCTTTTAGTATACTTATAATTTCGTTCTCGTATATAATATGAAGTATAGGGCCTAGTTTTGATCCCTGAGGTAATCCATGAGGTGAGGTTATTTCGTCACTAAGACTCTTATTTATTTTTACACGATATGATCTACAGTTTAGATAGCTTTTTAACCAGGCTAAACAAACTCCACGAATACCATTTCTTTCTAAAAAGTTGATTAGTTCATCATGTGAAAGGGTGTCAAACGCTTTGCTAAAGTCTATAAATAAGGCAAGGCATTGTGTATTATTGCTCAAACAGGCATTAATGTGAAAAAATGACCTAGTAATTTATTAATGTTTTTACCTTTTTGGAAACCAAATTGGTTTGGATTTAAAATTTCGAATTTTTCTATGAACTTAGTAAGTCTTCGTACAACAACTTCCTCAATAACTTTCTCGATAACTGGGGGTATTGATATTGGTCTGTAATTGTTGTAGTCGGATTTCATACCGCCCGTATATATTGGTCGAATTACAGATGTTTTAAGCATTTGTGGGATTACTGCACTTTCTAGGCATGAATTAATAAGGGCTGTGAGTGCAGGTGTTATAAAGCTGGAATTATTTTTGATGTCTTTTGGTCGGATATCGTCAATTCCGGCGCCTTTTTTGATATCGAGATTTTTGATATTAATATTAATATTGTTTCTACGTCTGATCAGTAATTTTAGTGATATCGAGAACATGTGACGAAAAATATAACTTTTTATACAAAATTTTGGGACTTTTGTCTCTTAAAAGTTCATAAAAATAAAAATGCATCAAATAAATTTTTTTGGTCCAGTAACATATAGTAAAATATATATTAAATAAATTGAGCCCTTTTTCATTGAAGTTGGTGTACAACTTGTAGTGTAGTGTAGATGGTGTAGATATATATATAGATGTTGTAATTGTTACAAAAGGGTTTACCAGATCGAAGGACGCGCTGGTATGCTGGCGTTTAAGCTCCCATTAGGGCTCGCCGTCTTGGGCTGGTTCTTGCCAACGCACCTGGTAGTGATCAGCCACTACAAAAAAAATTCATACCAGCTGTTAGGGAATATAAAAAAAAATAAAAAGATTTTGGGATCCGAAGTGGACGAAGCAAAGCAAAACTAAAGAAAACCGAGACATTTGCCATTGATATATCAATACTTACTGCGTTCTACACTTTGACCGGGGTTGGCAGATGTCATGCCAACGCTTTTGGCCCGCCCACTGGCATCCGGATGGAAGCCACCATGACAGCGTAAATGAAAGTGGCTGGCTGTCCCCAAATGCTGCACCGTCAGAACTGCTGCGTCTACTGTAGACCTACCCTTGTTAGCTCATTAAGCTACTCATTATAAAAAAACTTAGCAAATATTCAATTTATAAACAAACATTATAAACATTAATCTTTATTGTAACAAAACATACAATAACATAAAGGATAATTAACCTTCATGTGACTTTATATATATAAATAAAATCAATAAAGCTAATTTATAAATACAAGAAAAACTGTACAATTTTATGAAATATTTACGAAAATTATTTTCAATTAACAAAAACTATACATAGGTATAACATTTAAATGTTATACAATTATGAGGGTGCAAAAGCTGTTTACAGTATTCAAAAAAACAAAATATTTGTAAAGATTACTATCGACCAACTAGTCGATGCCAAAAAGGGAAAATGCAATCAATGATTCAGTGCCAACACTGGTTGCGGGTTCAAATTATGGCCTTCACAACCACTGCCGTCTGTATGTCACTGTGTCCGACCAGTCAGTTGTCCACACAAATTGGTCAACAATTTAGTTCAAACGAAAATATATATTAGTATTTTGTCCCGTTTGTGGGAAATACTAGGTACCCTAAACAATGTAATTTTGTCCTACGGTCTGAGCTCAGCCCTGTCTGACGCGTACCCTATTGGATCTTTCTCCAAAGAGGTATAGATAACGATAAAACGAAAGGTGAATTCTCTAAATGTTTTCCCTAACCCATGAAATAAAATACAATATATATTTTTAACAATTGGTACGTTAGTTACCGTACGTAAAGATATTTAATTTATGGTCTGTCACACGATACGGTGTCGGATGGTACCTGTACTTTTAGCTGTGGGATGTTGCGGATGAGCTCCCTTTGACGGGTTTCCTAACTGCTACTACGGCTGCCCACTATCAGTGTTGTCGTGTTAGCTGGCTGCTATTAAAGCCGCTGATGTTTTTACCTGTTGAGGTTGCTGGTGTTTTTGCTGCCGACTACTGGTGCTGCTTCGGCTGTTGACTACGGGTGTTGCTTCGGCTGTTGACTACGGGTGTTGTTTTCTTTTACCCTTTCTTGTTTTAGGATTTCTCACTAACTTAGCGGGGTGTTTTATTTTGTTAATTCGTCGTGGGTTTACTTCTTCTCTTAGCTAGTGTAAATTTGAGCTTAATTTATTGGAGGCTAATTTTAGGGTGTAAGCTAATTTTAGATGCAAAGTCGGGTTTTAGTATTTGGCTTTCTTTGACATTGTCACTTTGGATTTTATTTTATTTGTCTATTTTCTTTTCTTGCTCACCGATTACTTCTTTTAGACTTTAGGTATCAGGTTATTTTAGTTGAAATTTTTCTGATCAATTTAGTGTTGGGTGTTGGTGTCGTTTCATTTGCAAGTACGCATGTGTTTTTCTAGGTGGGTATTTTAGATATTTTATTTGGTTATTTTAGTGTTAAGTATCTGTGTTGTTTTATCCTAATGGAAAGTATTTATGTAGTTTTATTGGTAAGTATGCGTTATTTTATTTGGAAAGTTTAAAGTTATTTAATTGGTAAGTATTGCGGTTGTTTAATATGTAAGTGTTTATTATTTATGGCTTTCCGGTTGTTAATTATATCAGATTCAAATTTTTTTTCTTTTTAGTTGTTTTAATTGTAAGTTTTCGCTTATCGGGTTTATTGTTGTTTTTAGGTTTCTCGTTTAATTTTACTGTAGGTCACTTTTATTGCTTTTTAATTTTATTGTGGAGTAGTTTTAAGGTAGAATAATTTATTGTAGCACAATTTTGTAGGTTAATTTAATTTCATATTGCTTTTCTTTTTTGAATAGTTTATTGTAATTCAAGTTTTCGCAGGGTAATTTTTAATGAGGGGAATACTTTTATCGCAGGATGAGTTTTCTTTAGTTTGGTTTATGGGAAGTTAACTTAATTGTACACTTTTATCTCCTAGTTCAATTTTATTGTAGTTCAATTCAATAGTTTAATTTTATTGTTCCTGGTAATATATATAATTCTATGGTAGTTCGAAATGTTTGTAGTTTTATTTTAGATATAATTTTATTTTTCAATGTCAATTTTATTGTAGTTTCTATTTTATCTTTAATTTCAGTTTATTTCACAATTGATTCTGCATTTAACATTCAAGGCACATGTTCACTCTCACAAAAATTCACACCGGACTTCTATTTCGCTTAGCCTCTTAGCCATCACCTACAAAACCGAATTAAACTCTTCGCGCACACACGCCATTGCTCCCTACCCACGCCACATGATGTCTCCAGCTTTGGTTGCGTATTTCAGCCATCTTTAGGTCGCCTTTCGTGCCGTCTTTGCACATTTGCAAGAAGTGCTTACCGGCCAAACAAGTATAGCCGTCTGAAACATCATACGATTTACAGGCTGCCAGATCAGATTGCCTGGCATGTTGCCACATTTTCCTTTGCAGTTTTTCGCCGCATCGACAAACTTTATATTTTATTGAAAAATTTGTAAAAGAACCCATTCTTAAAAATATTGTGATATGCATTACATATTTTTTTGAAATTATGTACTTTTAGTAGTTTATGACAAAAAATATAGTAACGGTGTTTATTGGGCGATTAAATGCGTATTTTACTGTGTCGAGATTAATATCTGAAGTTTTTTGGATGTAATTAGTTCAAACAAACTTTGGTCAAATAACTCAAGAAAGAAAACGACAAGTCTTGGGATCCTAATTGTGTTGTTGTAAATCATTTGTTAAATATTATGAAAAATGCCTTTAAACTTGGAACACCAACCATTTTCTAAGAACCACAAAATCATCTTAAAAACAGTTACTTTTGTTGTCTAAACCGTTTAACGTTGACGCTTAAAACCGAGCTAAATGACAGAACTTAGTGCAACATTTGACTTTTCAGTTCAAAATTCATCACAAAATGGTTAAAAAAGGTTAATATATCTTACAAGGTTATCATTTTTGTGTTAAAAAACAAAAAAAAATTTTTTGCTTATATCT
>NDXZ01070500.1:0-12146 GCA_003055125.1 Paykullia maculata | reverse complement strand
CCTTAACACATGTGTGTGTGTGAAGGGTATAATAATTACATATCAATGGAACAATATTTAGTCGAACAAAATTAGCTTATTGGCAAGGGAGGCAAAGAGAAAAGTATTTTTTGGCGTAATTTTTCAACAAGAAATAAGCACGGTTCAATACAAAATACACATATGTACATACATATACATTAAAAGCAGTGTATACGTATACATAGTTATATTGTACCGGTTAATATTCATCTAGTGTGTGCTTGAAAAGAACAAAAATTGTTGAACTAAATATTCACCCCTATTGTGAATAAATTTTCCCTCAATTTTTTCCCCCCTTTCCCATAATTGCAATCGTGAATAATTATTTCCTTGAAATATGTTCTCTTTTTTGTATTAGTTTGTTCACTTTGTTTTGTCTAGAGAACAAATTTTATGGGAACAAAATTTTACATTTTATTCACGATAGGGGTGATTGTTCTGTTATGTAAAGGGTCAATGAAGAGAGGGAAAATAAGGAAGTATTCGGAAATTCCATTTTGTGTTTTGTTAAGGCCCTGACTGACTATCAGATTTAGTCGTTCGATATGTCAAAAATTGTATGTGTGTTCAGAAAGTGTAATAGTGTCGACAAAAAGTGCATATGTGTGACAGATTTTTTGACAACTGTGTCCGATTTGATAATCTTTTGAAAATTTTCATAAAATAGTAGTTTCTGTGCGATCAGAGTTGCTTTTTGTAATGCATCTTATTTATATTGCAAATAAACTTAAAAATTAATTTGGGACCGAGAATATTTGCAAAGCTGAGTTTTTTGTATGACAGTGTGGCATCCAATCACACATTTTGTTGCGATTTTCTCATGTAGGACAGATTTCTATACGATTTTTATTTGACATAATCGCACGACTTTGCAGGATAGTCAGTCAGGGCCTTTGGTAGTATAGAGAAATCGCAAACCAGTCAATCAAAAATGCCTAATAACAAAGAACATTCTCACAAAAGAAAAACTTTGTCAAAGTACACTTTTCCTGTGTGAACTTACACAAAGTTAAAAAAAATAATTCCAAGGCGAGTTCACGTTAGGTGGTGGTGAGATTACAACAAGTAAAACTTTGTTGCCTTTGTTTTTCGGTCACAGGAAATGTCAGCAAAAACAAAGCAAATTTTTGTTGTAAGAACAAAAACATAAACAATTTTTAACAATTATGCAAAAAATAAGTAGATCAGTTGTTGAGTTACCACCACCTAATATTAATTCGGCTTGAATAATTCATAATATTGTCAAAGTGCAATGTGAACGCGCTCGAAAAATAACTGACAGTCACTTACTCTACAAAGGAACGTAAGTCAAACATTTTGGCGTCGGCGGCGTTAATTTGGCTGTTAGCCGGCAACATATATAAACAGATATTTCTTAAGCATATATTTTTGTATTTTTAATTTATATTTTCCTTTATAAAAAAAACGTTTTTTTTTAGTTTTGTTTTTATTTAAGGACCTATTAGACGGATTTTAAAATTAAATACCTATGTAGAAAAATTTATTTTTGTAAACACAAACAAATAAATTCAACATCCCTGCAACCCAAGCAACACAGACCAACGTCGGTACGACGTCTAAAATCGAAGACGCATTTACTTCGAAAAAATACACACGCGCCATAAACAATTTTATATTTTCAGAAAAATATTATTTTAATTACATTTAAATGTTTTCAGAGACATTTATTTTTACCAAAAATAATTTTTTTATATTATTTATTCAAATTTAGGTAAAAGTATACCATTTCCATTTATTACAGCGTCTAAATATGCATAATATAAAATTTTTTTTTATATATTCATTTCATTTTTTATCATGGCAAAAAACTATGGCGGCTATATGGTTGTATCATCATCCGATCACATTTCAAAAATACGATCATATATGTGCATTATACGACTTACCAATTTTAACTCATACGGTCGTTTGGCGACCACAAATGACGTCTCTACGACGTTGCAAGTTGAGAGAAAGCAACCAGTCATTGTACGAACTCGCTGCGTGGTTGGTAAATTAAAAATCTAGCGACCATAAATACATCAAAAGTGGATTAAGTCTGACTGAAATTGAAAAAATTTTCTACCAAATCCGACTATTCAAGTCGTAAAAAAGTCAGACTTGGGAAAATAGTTTTAGTTATGAAAATTAAGTAAAAAAAAACCGCGACTTGTATTTGGATATTATACATTTTTTTATAATTTAAAAAATTTTAGGCGACGGGGTTTTTTGTGATCTTCGATGTTTGGTACAAATGCAATTTTTGATGCTGAACGGCGGCATTAATTACCTCGGCGGAGATCTCTGTTGTGACCTTACAAAAAAAACAGCTGATAATTGTTTATTTCACTTTGTATAATTGTGTTACTATATAAAGTGCTTGGAATTCGGATGGTTTTTTTGTTAAAATATTTTATATTTAAAACTTAGCCCTGTTTATGAACGACAACACTAGTGTTCTTGAAGTTTTTGCACAAACTAATCTGCCTGTGGTTTTCCCTTGACGGCGGAAGTAAAATTATGTGTGCAAATATCGAAAAAATGGAACTCCCATCACCGTATCGATCATTGTCAGAAAAAATGATTGGGTATGTTGTATTTGTTTTTTTTTTAGCGTTTGTTAAATATTTTTTATGTCATTTAGAATGCCGCCTGTAAATGTTCTATCACTAAAATTAACATCGGAATGTGCACCCAACATGACAGACAGTGAATACATTACCGGGGATAAAAATTGGTAATCAAATATTATTTTAACTCGTTTGAAATATTTTTTTAATGTTTTGTTATGTCTGTTGTTTGTGTAGTGTGGTTCAGGACAATTGTTTGCCTCCAAAAATGTCATTGGAGTGTCCAGATGTTAAAATCAAATGTGAAGAATTTGATTACATTACAGAAGATAAAAATGAGTAAATATTTTTATATGTCTTAAAAACAAATTTTTATTATATTTAATTTAATTCAGGATTTCTTCAATGACATCAAAGAAATGCGCAAAAAAACCTAAATTGTTAAAGTCTAATACAAAAGAATTACATCAAAAATCTGGGAATGGAGAAATAATAAAAGCACCATGCAAAAATTGTTTTTTTGAATGTGGAAATAACTTTTCTAACGATGACCGCTTAAAGATCCATCAAACTTTTTGCAATATGTCTTACAACGAAAAAACCAACTTTTACTTAAAATATGTTACACGACGTCGAGTTAAACGTCGTAAATCAAATTCAAGCTTAACAAAACAATTTACATTTATTTATTACTTTGAAAAAGATACGTTTAAACATCGTGTATGTCGAAATTTTTTCCTGAATACCTTATGCATAAGCCAAAAGAGAATATACTGGTTCTTCGAAAAAAACACGAGTCTTCCGCCTCTACGAAAAAAAGATAAAAATGTTAAACGAGTTATTCCACCAAAAAAATTGTCTAAAGTACAAAAACGTATTAATTTTAAGTTTTCCTTTTTACCTACCTACTAATTCCTAATCTCACAGTATTATGTGAGCAAATGCTAAAAATAAAAAAATATATTGAATATATATTAAATATTGTGGCTAAACATTATTGAATGAGCAAATTTTTTGTAACGAGTTTTTAATTTATTAATGCAAAGGCTAACGCGATAAATGTGGTTTGTTGAATAATTTATTATTCACGATTGCAGTTTTAGGAAAGGGGAACAAAATTTTAGGGCAAATTTATTCATGATAGGGGTGACTACTCCTACTCCCACTACTTATTGCACGAATTCAGAAAAATCTAATGGAAGTGAAGATACTATGTCTGTAACTCCTTAAAGTACAAGAACGAAAGTTAATAGTAAATCATTTAAAAATTTATTAATCGATAAAAGTTAAATTAAATATATTCAAAAACTTTATTAATTTCTATACAATTTGCTAAGTTTAGAAAGGAGGTAAAAGATATGTTACAGCAAATTACTAACGATATAAAAAGTATCAAGAGAATCAGATTAATGAGTTTAGAAAATTAGAGAAGAAAATCGAGTCTTACTTTAGAACCGAAGACCACAAACGATCTTTAAATAAACTTAAAAATATGCTTAACCTAAATAAAGCTTTTAAAACTATAAAAGATTTTTAAAGAACTCAAGACTAAACTTACCGTAAAAGGCTTATTGGATGTTAAAATTTTCTAAAGAGTAGGCTCTGCTGATTTCAAATAAATCTGATTACTACCGACCCACAGTGCAATAGTTTCTTAGAAAATTTCAGCAAGAAAAGTGTTTATTTACTTTTTTAATATTTTTAGATGGTTGAGTAAAGTAAATTAATACCCCTACTGTTTGTTGTCTTTGAGAGCTGGTTTGAGGGATCTCCGCTTTGCCTCACGGTGGAACAACGGTTGCAAAGCGTTTAAGTTTCTTTTTTTTTTAATTGGTTTAATTCGAGTTATTTATCGGTCATTTCGTGTATTTTATGATTATTGCAATAATTAAATGTATTGTAAATCATTTAAGCAATACGTTTACTCTAAACAATAACACGCAACAAGCGATTAATGATGCGCACCATAACGGTAATAATAATCCAGCATCCGTATTTATAACCAAAATTTAGCATGGAGTTAGAATAAGTGTCATTTATAATGTATTTTTTATCTACTCTGCTACACTCTTGGGAACTAACAGTCAAACTCTTATTATTGGCTGCTAGAAATTCATTATAAATAAAATTCGAAAATGCATTCCACTCGGCTAGTGTCGGCAAAATTTACATTTCAAATTATTATTCATTAATTATCACAAATAAAAAATTAAATTTTTTTGAAAATTTAAAAATGAACTTGAGCCAGAATAAAACTAAAATTAATTGTCTTAAAACAAATAAGTTCGTAATAATAAAAAACATTTATTAAAAAAATTCTAATTATAAATAAACTTTTTGTCAACTCTCTGCTTAGCCTGATCGGCTTGCTAGTGTGCAGATAGTTGTCTGCGATGATACGTAATTTCTAATTTTTCGTTATAGATACAGCCGCAGATGTGTTAATTAATCATCATGTTTAAAAATTAAACGATATTGATAAATGATTTATGAGTTAAGGGAAACATTGCCATTGATCTTCAATTTATAAAAAAAAATCAGTCTGTCCGTGTGTTGGTTGAAATCTAGTTTTCTTAGCTCCCACAGGTCACATAGGGTTGCATTGAAATTCTTTCGAGAAAATCGGTATTGAAAACTGGCAAGATCCATCAATAACCGGCTGAAATATAAGCAAAAAAAAGAAGACTGCCTCTTTTTTTTTGTTTTTTTTTTACACAAAAAAATTATTGTTTTCAGCTTTGAGATTTGGCCACACATAGTGAAGGGTATATAAGATTTGGCCCAGCGCCCAAATATAGCGCTCTTACTTATTTTAGCCTAAAAATGTTTACACAAACAAACATAATGGTAATTGTGATGTGTGTGCGAAGTGAGCATACACTTTACAATAATAATAACCTAAAGTTTTGCAGGTTAAGAGTATTTAAGCCCGGCCCAGCCAAATGCAACAAACTTTGTTGTTGTATTTTTTTTTCTATATTTAACAGTAAACGAAAACAAACGAAACGATTGACGAAACAATCTTTCAAAGTCACAAACTTTTTAATTTTCTTGAATCGTTTTGTTTGCGAGCAAAACAATACCAGAAACTTTTCAATGCAAAAGATCGCAAACGAAACGATTGCTTTTTCCTCTTTGGCTTTGCTCTGTCGGCATTTTTCGTTTGAGTACGAAACAAGTTTGAAACGTTTGCTCTTTCATTTTCATTTGCATATTTCTTTCATGTATAATTACCCATCAAACCAAAGTATTTCATTTCAAATTGATATGCGAAAATTTTTTCATGATATATAATGCATTTTATGTTATCAAATACTTAAGGATATAAATAAGTTTAATGGTGAGAAAGAAAAAACCTTCTTAATCAAAATAAAAACATTTATTTGAAAATAAAAAAATGCAATTGAAACCATCAAACTTAATAAGTTTGGATATCATTATAATTTTAAACTTTTGACTTTGTGTTTGCTAGGTAACTCTCTCACTTTTCTTGTAAAGAACTAATCAATCAGCAAACGTTTGCAGCAAGTATTATACTGTTTTATTTTCTATGTTTCACTTTTCAGCTCGTAATTTTCGATTCTGGTTTAGTTTGCACTCACAGTACAAAACAATACAAAACGAAATACAAGTAGATTTTCTTTTGTTTTAATTCTCTTAAATGAGCGAAACAAAACTATTGGAAACGTTTTGTTTTGTTTGTTTTTGTACTCTGATATTTAATACACAGTTGACTTACCTTTTATGTATTTGCTGAAATATGGCAGGAAAGATTTGCATCAATGCCGTCAAATATGCCTGACTGGGTATGTAGAATTCCTCTTGGCTGGTATCTTGCGACTTGGCCGACAATTTGGTGCTCTCTATGCCAATGTTTAGCCAAATTTTCCAGGCAATCTAATACAAATACAACACAAAGATTATTTAAAAGGAGGTAAAAATTATGCTCGTGAATGAAATTTTTGTTCTTTTGTGTTAGAAATTTGTTTTTGCAAAACTAAAAATAAAACTTGCAAAAAAAAGTAAATTCTTTTTTTTAGTTTTTTTCAGTTTCTTTTGCAAAAGAATCGAGTCTTGAAAAAATTAAAAATCAGTAAATATTTTCAAAAATACTAAGGAACGAAATTTTTGTTTCCCGAAAGGGTTTACTTTATACCACTGTTTGACTATCTGTATTTTAACCTAATTCCTTAGCTTAATTACATTTTGTTCGAATTTATATCATTCGCAAGTGATTTTTATTATAAAAAAAACCACCCGTTAAAATTCCATCTTTAAAATTTTACTTACATTCCAAACTTCTTCACTTCTCAATTTGGCTTTATCTCCACCACCACCACTAGCGGCCAACTCTGTTTTGTTACACTGTTTTGGATCTGCATTATGATACATAATTTCTTGTAGAGATTTTAAAGCGGCCAATGACACTTCACCATTTTTACTTAAAGCCGCATTTTGTATAAATTCCAAGATTAAAGACCATGCACGATCAAAATCTCCCAACATTTGTATCAAATCGCGTTTTGTGTTGAAAACCTTGTGAGAGAAAAATTTAAATATTTATTAAACGATTCGTTTGTAAGAATGCCTCAACGTACCCTACAAACTCCCGAAAGAGTTAAAACTTGAGTTTCTGCCCATTGCTTTTGGGCCGTATTACGGGAATGATGTATTAAAATATTGCCACTGGCATCCACTTTTTCATTGCTGGCCGAGCTAGAGAGGGCTCTCACATTGTCCAGTAGGGGAAATAGAACTTGCCAAACTAATGCTTGCCAGGTGGGCGGATTTAGAAGACTACCATGGGCGGAGATGGTTGAGAATAAAGTTTGTCCAGCTGACTTACGTACGGCAGGACGAGAATCAACACACAGTTCACCTTTAATAGAATAATTGCAAAATTTGTTTGTATGTAAATACTGTTTTTTTAATACTATTTATTTTTAAGTTTTTATGCAAAGAGCTTTCTTCGTTAAAAGCTTTTGTTACATACAAAATTATCTGGTTATATTTTCCGTTTCCATATAAAATTTAAAAAAAAACTCCAGAGATATTTTTTTACAAAAGAAAATTTTTTGTCATAAAGCTTTTTAAAAGCAGTTTTTTTAACATTGAAATGCTTTACAAAAGCTTTTTTTTAAAAGCTTTAAAGCCTAGAATGTTTAAGAAAAGTCTTTGGGGAATACACAGGCAGCAATAATTACCTAATTTGGCATATAAGCACATCCATAACTTATCGAATTGTGGCATTTTAACAGTACCAGGAAAATCTGGTAATATTGTGGAATCATCTATTTGGGTAGACATAAGTTTATCTTGATTTTGATTAAAAAAATCAGAGATATTCCACTGAAATTAAAAAAGTAAATAAATATTAAAAAAAAACTCCTAATAATGGTGCAAATCTTACGCACCATTAAACCTATGGCCGTTAGAGAAATATTTAGTTCCTGTGTTTGAGAGCCAAACTTAGCTGCAGTGCTGATACACAATGGCAAACAACGCCAGGGCATAACAGTTAAAAAGTCTGTAATAACCAATTGCAGACACTGAAATGCAGTTCGTATCAAAGGTTCACCATGATGTTCATTAACAGCTCCTATAATTTCTATAATGGCCGGCCAACCGAATGACAAAATTTCACCAGCTCCATTTAAAATTTGTAAAACACAATCCAATTGTCTTTGCCGGACATCGGCATGAGGCACGGTTGACAATTCGGAGAGCGGGCTCAAAAGCATTGTTTGCAAATTCTAGTTAAAAACAATGAAAATTATGGAACTTTTTCAATTTATGTTTATGAAAGAATCAGTTTACCATATTTTCCTTTAAGGGTTGGCTGTGTTTATACTGCAAAGCAGATTTTACTAAATAAGTTATGGCCTCCACACCCCATTCACGCATGCGTATGTGACGATGTTGGCACACTTCCAAGAGATGATTGGTTAAAGGACGCCACAGCACTTCAATACGAGGCATATTAACCAAACCTGTTTCCAGAAGTTTGGCTACCGCAAAAAGAGAAGGTTCCTGTTAATTTAAAAAAAAAAAATTCCCTCATAAAGTTTTATGGCATTTTCAGTTATTTAAATTCACTTACTCTATTGGCATAGGCCAGTTCCATGGCTTCATGCGACAACTTGCAAAGAGCATCGATTAAATGATGCAAAGCTACATCATCCAAGTACTGGCTTGATTCAAAAAGTTGACTTAACATTTGTGATAATACTGGTAGATCTGCCATTACGGCCGTTTGTATGCCCACATTAGCTTCTACAGCCGGTTTGGGAAATGCTTGCAAACTGCCACCCGTCGAGGGTTTCAAGCCCAATATCCAAACCAAATGTTGCAGTGTCTGCAAGACAATATGCCATGATGTTCCCAAAATACTGCCATTACTGTGTGCCAAAAACAATATAGCACGCATGCACTGCAAATTTTTCGTAGTCAACATAACAGGTGCCTGCATTACACTATGAGGCAGCGAGGCACTGGGCAGTGGTGTGCCCACCGCTACAATTTGCTGGCGAAAATCTCCCGAATCTTGACAACTCATAAACTGATTATTTATATCTTGGCTGTTCGCACGATTATGGCAGCGCAAATCTATATCCATGTGAGGATTATTGGCAAATATAGACATGGCATAGTGGGGTGGAAAAGAAGCACGACATATGGCCATAATAAAAGCATCTCGAGGACTGAGTAAGTCCATAATGCCACATAGAGCAGCATAATTTTGCATGGCTTTTAAAATATTATCGGTGGTCGCTTCATCGATGGAAGCATCAACTAAGGGAACAAATGCGGATAGCAGGCCAGACCAAGTAGAGTTAATTAGTTGTATACATAAGGGTTTATGTTCTTCCTCCGTTATAACGCTCATATTGTGTGTGAGATGCTGGAATAATTAAAATCTTAAAAAAAATCCTTAATATGTAGTTTTTTGTCCACCTACCATTTCTGGTGTGCGCTGTATTACACCTCCTATAGAGCGCGTTATATCCAAAAGTATGGCATAAGCTACAGAAATGCCATAGCTATCGGGTATATTGGGGGCCTCCAACTTATCCAGCATTTCCAAACTAAAATATATCGAAACACGCAAACAAATATTATTATTTTTTTATAGTTTGTATCATATTCATAGTAAACACTTACTACACTGCCTTAGCTAAACCTGGAGCAAATGTAGCTACCAAAGGCAAATAAGCTCCACGAAATACAAAACCACATTGATTATTAGAATTATGGGCAGCTAGAGAAGTTGATTGTTGGGCACCATTTTGTTGGCCATTTAACACTGAAATAAAAATAAACAAAAAATCAATAAAAATATTATTTTTAATTTAAAATTTTAACCACTTACTTGCCGCCGAATTAATTAGCGAATAGCGCACATAAGTACCCAATGCCGTAATCATATCCTGTACAATATTCGTGGCATGATTCTTACAGTCGTACGACTTACAAAAGAATGCAACCAACGATGGTTTTGTAGCCAATTTGTGTATGACCTCTAACGCAAGAGCCCGTTGCCAGTGTGGTTTGTCGGGATCGAGAAATTTTATGATAAGGGACTGAAATATTTCACATTCTGTCACCAGTATGGTGTGATATTTTTGTATCAATATAGCCACTAGTCTTAGTAGACGCATACTGATAGGAAAGTAGGGTTTATCGTTTAATGTATTGGCATTGCCATTGGTGTTTTGGGTTGGCAACGAACGGTGTTTAACATTGGGCGAGAAAAGTTTTATGACCAAAGCACAGACACGTTCTTTGAGTAATAGACGAAACTCACGATTTTCATGGAAAACAGCACTGAAATTACTAAGAACTGCTTCCAGAAGTTCTAAGCCAAAAGTACGCGTCATTTCATTCATGCCCACTAGCCATAATGGGGGATCGGCATTAACCAAATGCACCAGATCCTGTTGAAGGACATTTTTTAAATATTAAAAATATGTTGCTAAACTAAATATGTTGTTTAACTAAATATGTTTTTAGTTAAACTTATACAAAATAATATTAAAAATTTAAAAAAAAAGTAAATTGTTTATCCTGAGTAATGTTTCCTACGGACACTTTCTGATGCAACACTAAATCTTGTAAATATTCTAAATGAAATTGGCAAATGTTTACTCTGGAACAACATTAAAGGTGTAATTCATTTCTTGTCACTGGTGCGCCATATAAAGTATACTTTAAGTGGCTTAAGATACTATTGTACGCTTTAGACATTGTGTAAGGGAAATGGAGGCAAACAGATTAGTCATACTACTTGAATCAGGAAAAGGGAAACTATTAATTTTTATACTTCATGATATCAAATGAGATTGGTATTTAGAGACTCGATATCAGTCGGAATTGACAGATTATATGGCCACGAAAATTAATAAATAACGTCATTTAATATCGATCTCCCAATTCAAGACAACAACTTGTACGTTCCAGTAAAAATTGAATTGCATACGAATACATTTTAACTTCTTAATTTATCTTTTTCTTTCATCTCTTTTTTTAATCACCTTTTACTTTTATACTTTAGTTTAATTTTCGAAATGAATAAAGAGATACCTTGTAGACAATAAACAAATATTTATAAGTGTGAGGAACGTTATCCCTACACCTCGCTCCCTAATTCAAACTGTAACGAAATTATGGTTTAGCATGATTTGGTAACCTTTTTCTACAGAGAGTATTGAAATATAAGAAATGGCTTAAATTAAAACTTAAAAAAATGGCGTGAATTCCAGGTCCGTTCTTTTTTCTTACAAACTAACATGGATCTAAAAAAGTTTTCTATGGAATAGCTTAAATTGAAAACCATTTTTTTTTTACAAAATAATAATGAGTTAAACCCATTTCCTATAAAATATTATGATGCACGCTTCGTTGCTTTCAAATTTGCGAATTAAAATCGACTTTTTTTTAATAAATAAAGCAGAAATTGCTTTTTATTTTCTATTAAAAAGCATAAATTAAAAACTGTTTTCTAAAAATTGCATAACCTTTGAGCAGTTCTCCTTCAAATTGCATGTATTTGAAACCGTTTTTCCCTCTAGAAAGAAAAGTATTAATTGAATGTTATTGACGTTGGTTATGGTTTTTTTTTTTTTTAAATATATGCAATTGGTTTTGGTTTTCTTTAATAATATAAATAAAAAGCAGTTCTTAAATCACATTTCTCATACATTTACGTTACTAATTTAAAATCCCTCCTAAATAACATGAATTAATATTCTTTTCTATTGAACAGCTTTTTAGTTAATAAAAAAATATGATATTTGCCTATCAATTGAAATCGGGTTTTCCGATCAGTTTTTTTTTTAGATAAACATTTGCTTATGGCTGCTTACTTAAGTAAAATCTTTTTCACCTGTTAGAATAATAATAATACTGTAACAGCTGTTCATTTAAAATGAAATACAAGTTTATAATCTTAAACACTGCAAACAACTGATAAGAAATGCAGAAAAAAAATTAAACTTGTTTAACAGAAAAACAATATATTAAAAAAAATATATACAAATAAAAGATAATTAAAAAAAA
>NDXZ01070479.1:0-24898 GCA_003055125.1 Paykullia maculata | reverse complement strand
AGTTATGCCGTTCTTGCAGCAAATGAGCGATATATACATGTTTGTATATTATTACGCTCCCCTTTTTTATTTTAGTTTTCTATATAGGTACAATTGCATATTTATTACATTATGATTGTTAATGTTTTTATTTCCATAAACTCAATTAATGTGTTCTTTTTCTTTTTTAATTTTTTAGTTTGAGTCATTCTTCATTGGTTAGTTATTGTACATTTTATGACAATAATAATTTTATTTATTATGTGTTTGCACAGTTCATATTAGAATGTATTGTAAAATTTGATGGTTATATATATAAATACAAATTTCATATTATGAATAAAAAATATAATAATATTTGAATACATATTTGTTTTAAGCAAACAATAAAGCGTAGAAACCCATTAACTTATTACATTTTTTATTACTGTTCGTCGCAAACAATTGCGGCAGCAATTTCATATAGATTGAGTAAGTTTGAAATAATAAAATTTAACAATTTTTTTTTTTAAATTAAGCACGTAGAACAAATTTTAATTTTTAATATATACAGAAATTGACAATAAAGGTATTTTTTCACTAAACTTACGTCTTGCAAAAAAATGTGTATATTCTACTCTTTACATTTGCCACATGATGTTTTTTTAACAGTACAAAATGGTAGTAAGACAATATATAAATATAATTCCAGTATTCTATTTTGCAAAAATTTGTTAGTAAAACAGATTATATTTACATTTAACACTTATACGATGTTAATGATGAAGCCGCAAAGATGGCTTTAAAAATACATTTCACTTGAATAATATCGGAAAACAACCGTCATTATTTTTTTAGGGCTTCAAAATATAAACCTACTACATAAATTGATTAAATTGTTATATATATGTATGTAGTTCAATGAAAAAGAATTTAAAGATATTTACATTTTTTTCTCTCCGATTTTGTTTTGTGCGAATAATAATTAAAAGCGAATAATAAAAAAGTATGAAACTATTTCTAATATGCTTTATGTTAACTATATTTTCTCGCCAAGTTTTAAAAATTTCACTGAATAAAAATAATCGTTTTTTTTAACAAAAAAAAAATAAATAATTGCTATTTGCAACCAAAAAATAAAATTCAAAAAACCAAAATATCGAAATTTAAATAAATTATTTATTTTTCTTTTTTGTTCATAAAAATTGAAAATAAAGGTTTTTTTAGGTATTAAAAAAATTAGTTAATTACCAAATCATGTTTTTAATATTTCTGGATCATGTTGATTTTTTTATTTAAAAATTTTAAATAATTTAATTTTCTTTCGGTACTAAAAAAATAATAGTTAATATTTTTTAACTACAAAGCACATACATTCATATGTATGTATACATGTACTTATACCCAGCTGGCATTTAAAAAATTGTTTGACGAGTGCGCCCAGACGATTATTGAAGTAGAATTATATTTTGATCTTCCAAATGATGCTTTTGCGGGTCATATTAATGATTACTGATGGAGTGAATCGGCATTTACGCTTTTTGGCGATAGTTAGTCGAAATTAAAGTTTGTTTGTTATTCGTATTCATGTGACTTTCGGTTAAATAAAATAAAAAAATATTTTAAAAATAAAATTTGTGTAAAAAATTAATTTTTGTATAATGCTGGCAACTGAAACAAACGAGAAGCAAAAAAAGATGAAACTTGCTTATAATAAAATAGAATGTAGCTCTACTAAAAAGTAGTTAAAGTTTTGGAAAAAGTACCGATTTTGATGATTTCCTATTGTCATAAGCGATGATGTGGCAAAATAAAGCTGGCGTAAAACGAACAACAAACCCAGTATACAGGAATTCAATATAACTTAAATTATAACAAGTAAGTATTTTTTATGACATGCATACAGCATCCAATTTTTTTTTTTTAGAGATGTCTGCCATTTAAAGATCATTTTAAAATAAAATAAAGGTGTTCTTGGCAATCTATAAAAGACTCTTCCGCTACTATTTTTGACGCATCGTAAAAGCCACATTAAGGCGATTGTTTCAAGGCTCGTTTGAAGTAGGAATTAAATAATCTTACACGATTCTTTTCGGCGCGTCGTAGGCAACTCATATGGAAGAGTCGCCGTCATGACACAGTGTCTCCCGTTGTACTAAACTTGCGCAATCGGAATACGGCATCGTGGACGATAAATTTAATCGCCCGCTCCAATCGCTAAAGAGTCTTTTACGATTGCAAATGCTAGCTGGGTATATATGTAGATGTTTGCTTGCCCATATGTATGTATGTGTGGCTTAGCTAAACTTAACATAATTTGTCTTTTCTTTCGCATTTTTAAATACTTATTGATGTATGTACATATGTATGTATGTTCAAAATGTAAAAACTATATGCAACCTGAATAACGATCGAACTTAAAGGTATAAAAGACTGTTTTGCTTCAAGTTTTAAAAATTAAAACTGTATTAAGCTCAAGCTTTAAATTACCTTAAAATATTTGCATTATAAAAAATTGAAGATATTTTTACATATACTATACATACATACATATTAAGATATTTTTACATATACTATACATAGGTACATACCGTGGTTTCCATTACAGTTTAAATCTAAATTTTAGTCCGTACTTTTAAATAATTTTATTGATTTTTAACAAATTTCAAATAATATAGGTAGGTATTAACCGTTATTAAAATTTGAATTTTATACCTACGTACATATATTAATAAGATATAATGACAATTTCATGTTATTTTCGCATACTCTTAATAATTCTAACTCATTTAGACGAACATTTTGTTTTAATATTTAAACAGGTTATTTTATTTATAACAAAGTGCTAAATTGTATGAAAAAATGATGACTATAAAAAGAACACAAAAATGTCATTAAACGTGGACAGAAGCAGAGATTTGTAACAAAATAATACACAAAGTACATATGTACATATGTATGTATATATGACAGCTATTTAATATTAATTTATTTAACGAATATCATAAAAAATTACAAACATTTCGTGTATATAGATATGCACACACTTACACACATTAATACATAATATTGTTAATACCTATAACAAATGATATAAACAGCACTTAGTGTTGTCGATTTCTGAGCAATTTTTCGAAAACAAAACAAAATAAAATGAGTAATTCTTAAATTATAAAGTTTTTTTTTTTTTTGTTATAATCCCTATCTATACAAATTGTATTGTATTCTATTATGTACCATAAACCTACATAGGTAAATGTTGAAAAACTTGATAAGCAAATCGCCTTCCCAACCACATATCGCTCATTTGCTGCAATAACGTCATAACTTCAAAAAACTAGTTTTGGAGTTAATTATGCAGAATAGTTCACTATACCATGTATTGTGTAAAAAATTAATGCAAATGGCGTGTAAGCTCACCTCTTGATAGAAGAAAACTGTTTAATGTTTAATGAGTTGTATGTAAATTAAAAACTTTAAACTCATTTTCTACAAAATTAGTTTTTTGAGTTATGATGTTATTGCAGCAAATGAGCGATATATAGATCAATTTAATTTTTAAACAATTCTTAAGATTTAATTGCGCAAAATTTATCTTCGGCAACCCTAATTGAGCCCAATATTGCATTAAAAACATATATATACATACATATACACAAATAAGTAAAAATGAATAGAATAATGAATAAGTATTTTTATAAGCATTAAGGTTTGTAGAAGTTTTGTTATCAATAAGATTACTCACCCGGCTATAGCATTTCGAAACTTAACCAACAGAGTCTCCTCGACTATACGATTATTGATTTCCAACAAAATCATGGTAACTTTAAATTTGACTTGTACTCCTCGAATGTAAAAATGGTGGTGCTAATTCAAAACTATGGAATTTAAATAAATCTTAATATAGAGTATAAAAACTGTCCAATTTCTTTTTGATTGAGTGCCGAAACAAGTTGTTTGCAATTATTAGTGTCGTGTAAAGTTGTTTTAAATTACATATTACAAAACAAACATGTGGTTTTTTTTCGTTACTGTTTGTTAGATTAGGTCTCCTTTAAGTTTTTGTAGTTTTTCACTTGAGTAATAGCAGCACCGCCCTCTTTTAATCGCTTATAACTGAGGTTGTTATTGACATATACAACTTTTACTTCAAATTAATGATTCAACACAACAATATTGCACCCATCAACACTGTGTTCAATTTAAAATTTGTTTAAAGACTTGTAATTATTCTACCTCTAGTTATATATTTTTTTTACTTCATATATTCAGCTGCTGATGTCGGCTTTTTTGAATTAAATTGAAATTCCAGCACTTTTTGCGCACATCAACCAACATTTACGAACACATTTTATGTACAAAAAAAACACCGCACACAAACACACGCACTTAAGCTACTCCTCTGCTTTTTCTTCTTTGACGTCTTTAAACCGTTTTTTCTTTGAGCAGACGCTTGCAGTTTTTTCTTATGGAAACTGTGAAATTTGACTAGTAGTTTTTAATTAATCTTTTTATATTTTATAAAAAGTAAGTTTTATTATTGGAAATATTGTATTAATTTTAATTTTCACTGCATTGCGTTCGGCCCCCTTGTTTCTTTGAATAAAATTTGACTCATGTCACAGTGTTGTAATAAAAAAGTAGTACATTAATGTGTCAGTTGCTAATAGAGATGTTAACTTTTTTAACTTAAAAAGCACTAAAATTAACAGTTGAAATATATAAAGCTTTTATACTACCAGTAAAATATTATCGACCGTATTAAAAAAGATTTTAAATTAGTTTATAAACCGTTGTGAAGAAAAACTCCTTGTTTTTATATTTAAATAATTTACAGTATGCATGTACGTAACTAAAATCTACTTCGATTTGACTTTATTTTAATATTTTTAAATTTTAAGAACCATAATATATTTGAATATTATAAATTTAATAAAATATGGTTTATTATGAACAAAATTATTTTCTTTTATCGTTAAATGTTAAGTTCTTTTATGTTGATACCGTAATGTTTTTACAAATTTAAATATCCCTATGAACTGGCATTTATTTTTATATATTATTAGCAATAAAATGCTAAAGAACATAATCATGTTGCTAGTATCAAAAATTACAAATTCTAACTTGGTTTTTATTTAACTGGGCTTTTAAAAGTAAAATTTGTTTTTGAAAATGGCCGTTATAATATATGCGTTTTATTTATTTTACTTTTAAAAACTGCTTTCAACGAAGTATTTGTAAAATTTTACGCTTTTTTATACAAAATAATTGTTTTTTTTATTAAATTAATTCTTTAAACCTTGATTTAAATAATGTAATAATAATTTTTAATACATTTTTTTTACATTTTATGTAATTATGTTTTGGCGTACAGAGCATCAAAGCGTTTTAAAAAACAGACTGATTGACATTGCTAAAAATCAACGCCCCTTTTTATATGAATTTAGGGCTTTATGGGGTCGAAAATGATTAAAATGACAATCGTATATTTTTACACAAATATTACCTATGGGTGAAGAGTATAACAAACAATTTCTTTTTTATAAACTAGTCATTAACTTTATTTTTCTTTAATCTTATTAAAAAATTAAAATTTCATACATTTAATAAATATTTACAGGAGCCACATCATTGATTTCTTCGTTATTTAATATTTTTATTTGACATTCACATAAAAATTGCAAGATTTTACGTTCTGCCTTGTTGCGTTGTCCTGGGTGCAGACCATCTAATAGAATATGCACTTTCTGCAACATATCCGTCTGTAAATTTAGGCTGTTGCTTTTCTGAATTATTTCCTGTTTAAAGATCTCTTTTTGTTGCTGCACTGCTTTCAGACAATCCTGTGATTGTCGCAAAACACACTCCATGTTATTAATAACATTTTGTAGTTTTTGTTCAGCTTCTGTGGCACTTAATAGTTCTGCGTGTTCATCTAGAGTTGTGGGAAAAATGGATACGTTCGTTGCTGAGGCGGTAAAAGACGTTTGAGTCATTGGATTAGCACTCATATCGTGTTCGACATGGTACGATACTTGCACGGAAGAATCATTACGTGTATCTGAGAGACATTGTTTTTTTGGTGCTATATATAGAAGTTCATCCAGATCATTCATAGTCGATGACTCTTGTGCTATTAGCTGATCACTGCTGTCTTGATCATTTTGTTGATCACCACTGTCAGAGTAACCGAATGATTTGTTTAAATCGTCTCCCCAGGGATTCTCGTTTTGAACAGGAGACATTTTTACCTTAGATTTTATTTCTTCCACTGGTAGGGGCACTCTGCATAAAATAAATAATTTTAAAATGTATTTTTTAAGAATTATTTGTAATCTAACCCTCTTCTATAATGGCTTTGTAAAAATTTTAAATCATTGAAGTAGATCCAAGTAACTGATCGTTCCGGGTGTAATTGTACTTGACGATATTCTCTTGAAAAACGATCTCTCAACTTTTTCCATTTTGTATAGCAAACTTGCTCTGTAATAATAATATTTTTATTGAATATCATGCCGAATTTTATACATATAGCTTTTAAGCTCGTGTCAAAGACTTTTTACTTTAAATTAGCTATTACATGAATATTTTCTAATTAAATATTTCAATACCAATTATAATTTTTTTAAGAGACATTAGAAATTATATCCGGTTATGCAAAAAAAAAAATGTATTTGTGCAATAGATATGTATAATATCCAATATCCACATATGTTCCAAAATTATTTGTTTAATAATGGACGGACCATGGTGAAGTTGTTAAAGCTCCAAACAAAAGCTAAAACATATAAAAGTATAGAAAAATCACCTGAAACATCCAAAGTATTGGCGATTATAGTCCAGGCTTCGTTTTTAGCTGCTAAGTTCTTTGAGTCTCTTACTCTTTTCCTATCGTACAAAACGTCATGTTCTTTAACCAGGGCAATTATATTTTGATTTAAAGTCAATTCTTCCGGACTGATCTCCTCTTCGACTTCACCACTGGAATACTCTCGTTTTGGTTTTGTTTTACGTATACGCGGAGTATACTTCACATCAATGGAATCATTGCGGGCAGTCCTTAAATTTCATGGAGAAATTTAAAAAAAAACATCGAAACCAGCCATACTTCTTTCTTCTATCATTACTTACCCATGTTTATAGTGATCCTTAAGAAACAGTAAATGCGGAAAAAGTTCCCAATTTGTGGTGTCTTTTGAGTTTTCCTGTTGGCGTCGGAATTCTTTGCCAAAACGGTCACGAATAGATTTCCAGCGCGTTATACATGCAATTTCCGATTTTTTCATAATTTGTGCGATCTCCTGCCAGGCGTCATTTTTCAAAGTCGTATTCTTTTGGCCACGAGATTGCTCTCTGTCATATAGAATGGGATAGCTTTGAACAAGCTTGATAAACTCCAAATCTGTCTCTTTATTCATTGTTTTCAATTTTTCAACACAAATCACTAATCTTTTTCCTATTTCTATGAACCAAATGCTCAACAAACAATAACAAACACTGTTGGCAATGTAGAGATTTTTCCTTAAATTTATGTTTTTTGTAACACTGTGTTCGCGGGAAAAATTACAGCGATTTTTATCAAAAAAAAAAAAACAATATTATTATTCATAATTAAAAATATGTATATATAGCGACATTTTCAAGTTGTTAGAATAGTTGATAAGATGAAAAACGTATAAATTCCCTTCTATAAAAATAGTTAGTTAAAAAAGTTATATGGAATTGAGCTCTCTGAACTCAGCAATAGTCATGTGAAAATCTATATAAGAAAAATCTTCAATTCATAAGCAGTGGGTACAATTTTCTGATTTTTTTTAACATTAAGATTTTTGCTTTCACAACATTTGCTTTTGAAATCTAATAAAGTGTACACTGTGCCACTTTATATAAGTACACATATAATAGTGTACATATATCTTTCAAACAAAATAATTACAAAATCTTACGCATTGTAGACTATGTACTAAAGACTTTTAGCGGGCTTAAAAAAATAAAGTTGCCATCATTAATAGTGAAATATTAAGCAGTTAACAAACACTTCCTAAACATAGAGACGCCATACCGTACAATGTACAAAGGCATACAGCGGCTGTTACACTATACGTTTTGTATAATTTATTTGTATATATAGATGGATATTATGATATATTTATTTATACTAATTTGTACCAGTACGAATAGTTTCAATGCATCTGCATATAAAAAAAAATTATAAAAATATTATTATGACTTAATTAATGAATTAAAATATAGTTTTATATCATTGGTTATTAAATTCATATCATTAGTTTTTGTTTAAAATGAAATTTTTTAATATATATAAAATTTTCTTAAATTTTTTTTAAATTCAAAAAAAAAATCAATTTATTGTTTTTAAAAATCTGTTATCTTTATAAAAATATATGCAAAAATAAATCATATTGCAAGCACTTCCAATGACAGCTTAACAAAAAATAAAAAATTTTAATACGTTTGAGTATTGAATTAATATAATCACTATTTTCAACAAAATAAATCTCGAAAATACATAAATAAATTCTTACATATTTTACTTTTTTTATATGCCAGTTTGTGCATCTACATATGCATGTGTAAAAATTTTAAATGTTGCAAATAGTTTTAACTGAATTTCTCATGGTTTACAATTTGTATCAAAACTATTGATAAATTGATATGCATATATAAAACCTCTTTTGTTTGATGCATAAAAAATATTTTTTTTCGATCTCAATATTTTTGTGAATTTCTTTTATCACGGCATCATGTAGGTGGAAATTAATTGCAAGTACGTTGGGTTTGGATCATAATAACCCATTTTTTAGATCGAGGTATTTTATATACATATACACTTTTTGCCTTTTAGGACGTGTAACTCAAAATGCAATTGCTGTTCGACTGTTGTAAAATTCAAAGCATTTAGAGAAATTCAATATATCCAGCTACTAAAATAGCATTGAGAAGAGAAGTGCAGTTATAACACCATATAATGCAGGGTTAACGATTTCTTATAATTGTATCGTAAAATAACAAAATGTTGTTATTAAAATTTAACGTTTTTCATTTTATTTTTAATTGAGATTTTTCCAATTTATCTGGCAATTACGTCTGTTAGTGCTAGATGGAATAAAAAAGGTGATAGCATCAAAGCTAGACGTTTTCCCCCTTTTTTTAAATATATATAACCTGACATTCTTAAACACTCATCAATACTTTTGCTGAAGATTTGCAGTCCCCTTAATATCAATTCTAACTTATATTATACAATCAATCAGGTAGCTCCACAACGCCAGCTGTTAAACTCCATACATAAAAAATAATTGTCTCTCTCTTCTTAGCATTGTAAAAGTCAAACTTCATAAAAAGAAATTGATAAAAAATTCTCTCCGAACTGAGGCTACCTGATTATTTATATAATGCTCTATACGTAAAATATTATTTTCTCTCTCTTCTTACCATCGATAATGTCAAACTTCATATAAAAAAAATTATAAAATAATACTCACTGAACTGAGGCTATCCAACCTATCCAAGGTTATCTGATTTATTGTATCATGCTAAAATGTGCTGATAAAAACGACGATAATATTGGCATTAGTTTGTGTTATTGGTTTGTGAGACGTTGAGCGGTTTGGTTGTGATTGTAGTCTGTTGTTGTGTTGTTTTCGAGTGGGATCGTAAAAAAGTGAAAGTTTAAAATTCAAACAAAACTCGAAGAATAAAACATGGTGCCGCCGACGACCTCTAAAGCTCCAGCTAAGGAACAAAGTTCTGTTGTTAAGGGATATCTCTTCCTTTACAATGGCATACAAGTGTTGGGTTGGTGTTATATCTTCTATCAATTGGTTAACTATTACCTGATACAAGGACCAAAATTTAGAGCCAGCATAACTTTGTGGGAATATACCAGTTTGGCGGTTATAGTCTTTCAAAATGCAGCCTTTGTGGAGATCATTAATGCTACTTGCGGTTTTGTCAAATCAAATCCTGTTATAACTACTTTCCAGGTTTTAAGTCGTATGGTGGTGGTAGTTGGTGTGGTAATGGCTACACCTACTGGAAAGGTTTCGCCTGGTTTGCCTCTTGCTCTCTTGGCCTGGTCAGTAACAGAAATCATACGTTATGGATATTATGCATTTAATATTATTAAATTTGTACCACACGTGTTGGTATATTTGCGTTATACCACCTTTATTGCCCTCTATCCCATTGGAGTCACGGGAGAGTTGTTGTGTTTCTGGTGGGCTCAAGGTTATGCGAAAAACCATCATGTTTGGTCTATAAAAATGCCTAATATCTATAATGCCACATTCTCCTATTACGTTTTCCTATGGCTCGTAATGTTGTTGTACATTCCGCTTTTTCCTCAAATGTATTTGCATATGTTTGCCCAACGTCGCAAAATGTTGGGAGTGGCCAGCAGCAGTAAACAACAGTCAAAAAAAGCTAATTAAGTGTCTAAATGCTCAACTATTAATTATTAACAATTTATTACTTTTTTAATTTTGGAATCTCTTAAAATTTTAGCAATTTCTTTAAACCTTTTTTGTTAATACCTCGTTTTAACCTTTGTACATATTTAAAAGATAATTAATTTAAATGTTATTCAATGCATTTGCTGTTTACTGACCAAAGGTGTGTTTTTTTTTTATTTGCTTATTGTAAAACTTGACTTATTTTTATAAGCAAATGTCGTCAATTCCATTGTTATAGATTTTTTAGTTTTGAAACTTTTAAATGTTTATTTGCTTAACAAATTTTAATTTTAAATGTGTTTGTAAGTTTACAAACTTTGGCTTGATGTAATATAGTAAGTTGGATTTTGATTTTTAAACAACCTTAAAACAACTTTTTTTATAAAAACCTGTTTTATTTTTGAATGAAAAAAATTTATAAAATGTATCAGTAAAAAGATGGTACGGAAGTAGCAATAACAAATATACAAATATGTATATTGATACAACTATCAATATACAAGCTTTCTATGCATATTAAGGTGGTAAATTTTTTGACTTATTAAATTAATCAAATAAAAGTTAATACTTTTCTCTTGTTCGAGTAAACAGTCAAATTTAAAATTTGTTTGATTACTCGAATGAAAAACGAACAAAAATTATTATTTATATTATTATTTTAATTATTAATTTAATTTAGCCCAAAGGGTATATATATATAATTTTTAGAATAAGTAAAAACTGCGATGTGAAATAAAAACGTACAAAAAAAATGTGTTTTTTTTAAAATTGTAAACATCAAATAACTTAAGATTTAAACTTGATACCGAAAGCTGAAAACTTTTTAAAGCAGTGAAAGGTTTATTGAAAAGTCTACATACTCTTATTAAAAATGATTTGTCGAAGATAGTTATTAGTTGGAAATTAAACACAAGTTCGAATTGGATTAATTTATATGATAAACATTAAATAAGATTCTTATTTTCACAACATCTTTTACATTACAAAAATATCTTATAATGCGATTAAATATTAGTCTTAATTGATTCAAATTTAATGGCGGAAAACACTATATTTTTAGATAATTAAAATTTAAATAAGTAGGAAATCTAAATCTAACTTCATTCTCATTGGTAAAAAACAAAGCTACATTGAGATCTCAATTATAATATTCAAGTTAGCACCAATGTTAAAAATGTGGCCCAGTGAATAATTAATTATGAAACTTAACCAAAAAAAAAACATTTGTGTACAGTAAAGGAAATAAAGACAAATTTTGTATATTTTTCAAATTTATTTATTTTATTTATTTTTTAAAGTTTCTTTATTATAAATTTTAATAAAAAAAAAAAAATATATTATTGACTTAAAAGTTTATTGTTAAATCGTGAATTTTCGAATTACCTAAAGGCATAAAAAAGTAATACATTTTTAAGATCAGGATGAGCGATTATATTTGAATATTATTGCGTGAAATAGACCGTTATATTAATCAAGAAAAGTTAAAAAAAAGTGTTGGAAACAAGTAGTTTTTTTTATACCGCAAAAGTTATACACTTGCCAGGCCAACGTTTTTTTTATCATCCGCTACATTAAAAACGTTTATTTGTAAATCTTTGGGCCTACAAACTTTTTAAACGTTTAATTGAATTTTTCTATAACGTCCGAATGAATTTTCATTATTAGTTTCAATAATTTATTTAAGTAAGTTTTAAAATACCCATTGTGCGATTTAAAAAATACCACATGGTTTCCGGGAATAATTATTAATGTAAACATTAATAAGCGATATAAAGTTAATCTCTACAATTTTTAAGAAAAGCGATTCAAACCAATTTGTTTTAAATAAAAAACTAGTTAAACTATATTTAAACTTGAAATAATAAAAACAGGTAAAACGGAAAAAATAACAGCTACTAGTTGAAAAATAAAAAACAAAATGGAATAAAAAATGTTTTACATATATGTAAGTATAGATATTATACAATACAAGCAGTCGTTATATAAAATTTAATGTGATTTATAGCTACTCCACTTAATGTTGAGACCATTGTATGGTCTTTATATCAATGCCTTCTTGTACCATTTCCCATAAGGGTGACATTTCACGAAGGCGTTCAACATGTTTTATACATTTATCGGCGGTATAATCGACTTCTTCAATGGTGGTAAAGCGACCAATACCAAACCTGTAAGTTATATGTCTAAAATGAGTTACAAAATTAGAAATATAAATTTATTTAACTTGCCTTATGGAACTATGAGCCAAATCTTCATCGGTACCAATAGCTCTTAAAACGTACGAAGGTTCCAATGAGGCAGACGTACAAGCAGAGCCAGAAGATAACGCAACATCTTTAAGAGCCATTAATAGGGATTCACCTTCTACATAGGCGAATGAAAGATTCAAACAACCACTATACGTTTGTTCAGGATCACCATTACGTATGACCTGTGGCAATTCTGACGTTAAACGATCTAACAAACGTTTCGACAGAAAATCAATCCATTTCTTATCATATTCCATTTCTTTTTGTGCCAAAGCAGCAGCGGCACCTAAACCAACCACTAATGGCGCTGGTACAGTGCCACTACGTAGACCTCGTTCTTGGCCGCCACCACTTTGAATGGGCTCTAGACGTACACGTGGACGTCTGCGCACATAAAGGGCCCCAATACCTTTAGGGCCATAGATTTTATGGCCTGATATGGACATTAGGTCAATGTTCATGGCGCTAACATTCAATGGAATTTTGCCAACCGCCTGGGCGGCATCAGTGTGAAAGAAAATCTTTTTTGAACGGCAAAGAGCACCAATTTCAGCAATGGGTTGCTTAACACCTGTTTGAAAAAAAATACCCCGTTTACACAGTTGAGGTATATGCACATATATGAAAATAATTTATGTATGGGTTTAACTAACTCTTGTGAGATTATAGGATATTAATATTTTTATATAATTTTAGTCTCCATTAACAAAAGAACAAAAAAGTCGTGTTTACATGAAAAACTACTTCCGTATGTAAAACTACATTTTAAAAACTAATTTAAAGGTTGGATTTCTCTTACCAATTTCGTTATTAACTGTCATTATGGAAACTAAAGCTGTATCCGGGGTCATTGCCTTGTCCAATTCTTGCATATATATTATGCCGTTCGATTGTACAGGCAAATAAGTAACCCGGAAGCCTTCATTCTCCAAAGCACGACAAGAATCTAGAACACACTTGTGTTCAGTTTGTGTGGTAATAATATGTTTTTTCTTTGAACCATAAAATCTGAAACAATTTTTTTTTTAGTTTTAGTTGCAAACACATGACATGACATTTCCCACCTGGCTACTCCCTTTACAGCCACATTATTGGATTCTGTAGCACCAGAAGTGAATATGATTTCTTTTGGTTCAGCTCCAATAATATTAGCCACCTGTTCACGGGCAATCTCAACAGCTTGCTCTGTTTCCCAACCATAAGCATGGGTGCGAGAATGAGGATTTCCATAGTAATTTGTTAAATAAGGCAGCATGGCATCTAAAACTCGGGGATCCTACATTACAAACATTTGAAATTTATCACATATGTATTTTAAAATAAAAGTGCCTACCAGTGGGGTTGTGGCTTGGGCATCTAAATATAATGGTCTACCCTCAATATTATCCGACTTAATATTAAATTTGATACGCTTCTGTTTGAATTCTAAAATAAAAGGAAAAAAAAACATTTTGTTTACATAACCTCAAACAGTTATTAAAGGACAATTGCTTAAATGCACAATATCAAAAGTATTTATATTCTTTTAGCGACTACCTTGCGATGCTGAAACTTTTCCTTGTCCTTTGACAGATGTTGTGCTTACATTCGCCGCCCATTGTCCGTTTAACAAAGTGTTTGTGGTAATTAACGCTTTAGATTTGCTTAATATTCTTAACATTTTGCAACGAAGTTATTTGTCGAATCCAATAGTTATTTAAAAATATTTTAATAAATTTACTGAATGTTACATATATTCCGGATAATTTCGCAATATTGTATATATTATTCTCAACCAACCGCAAAAATTACCTTATCAAATGCGATAATTTAAGAAATTAACAGCTGACTAAACAAACGTAAACAACACTTATCAATGTTATTATATCATGGGAACCTAAATGGAAGAGAACATAGGGTTATTTATATATAAAATATAGTGATGCCATTGTACAATTATAAATTATTGGATGACCTTATATGATTGGTGCATATATATCCTTCTATATATTATATTTGATTTCATGCAAAATATTGATTTCTTGATAAATATAAATATTAAAAAAATTATACGATAGATTTTTTTAAATAAAAACATTTAAAGTAGCATCGATTATTAATTAAGCTGCATTAAAAAAATTGTTTGGTATTAATCATCTTTGGATTCTGGTAAATATTATAAGATATTACTTTCTTTATTAAAATAGCTGATTAAAAAATCTGAGCTATTACAAATAACCCTTCACTGTATGATACGAAATTATCAGCGATTAAGAGTATTTTATAAATTTTGAAAATTAATTTTGAATAAATCAATCGATAAAAATAAGCGTAATAGTAAATGAACGATTTTTATTTTATTTTTTTAATATGAGAAGGCTATCTTTAGCCTATTTTTTATGGCCAATTTTTATTGAGTTGTGAACAATTTAATTAAAAAAAAAATAGAAATGCTACAACTAGGCATTTGTACATTAATAATAGGTTATGGTTCTTAAACCAAAAATGCTATTTTGAAAGTTTGTTCTATAGTAAATATTATTCCTATTTAACATCATTATATGTTAAAGAAAAAACAACTATTAATAATTTCGGTTCTGGCAATACTGCAGTTTAGTTTTATTTAATACTTTGAAATACCCTGTGGAGTTTTGAATATTTCCAAATGTTTCTCTACGAGAATGCGGCAGTCAAAACAAACAAGAAGAAAACTAGATGAAACTTCAAAAAAACTAAAAATTATTTCAGAATTTCTTATTTGTTTTCAGAAACGAGAAGAATTTCAAAGAGTGTTGGTGCTCGAGCGCGTGTTATAAAAATTTTGAATAATAAATAAATAAAAAACTCAAAAGAGCAAATTTTGATAAAGAATATACAAAAAGTGTAATTATAAAAGAAAATTCCCAAGTTTTTAAATTAAGATATAAAAATATTAATTGTAAAGATGTACAAAAAATTTAATTTCCAAGGGAAAATTCAATAATTTTATTACGAAAACGTATCAAAAAAGTAGTGTGAAAATTTAAGACCAAAAAGTCACAAACAATGTGAAACCGGGCAACAATAACAACTATAATGCAACAACAAAAACTGTAATAAGAAGAAAAACAAGTAGAAATTTGTCATTTGTTTGTTTAAATAAAGAGAGGGAGGGGGTGGTATTAACAAATACATATAAAAGAATTTATATATATAAAAACAAATTTGTGTTAATAAAAGTCAATTGGAACCATATATTTTTCAAGTTTAAGAAATGTTTTTGTATTTTAATTTTTATAACGCGGTGTTTTTTTAGTTTTATATACGTATACCTACATACCTATGTATGTATATTTTTTGTTTATTTAGCTTATTTCTTTAGTTTAAAACAATTAAAAAAGAAAAAATACAAGTGCAAGTGCATAAGTTTATCAACAAAATTCTTTTAGTTCTTCCTATTTTGTCCTTCCACATTTTACAACTACATACATATTGTATGTATGTGTTACTGCTAAAACTTACTTAAAATCGTAAATGTTGAACTAGACATGAAATTCTCAAGGTAAATAAATAAATACAATAATGTTTTCAAAAAGTTTTGTTTACTATTTTTCCAAAAGAGATTTTTAGTTTTTTTTTTTCAGAATGAATTCGTTATTGTTTTAATTTTAACTGAACCTAAAAAAAAGTGTTGAAAATAAAAAATTTCCTTTTTAAAAACTTGAATTATTTATTAAAAAAAAACAAATGCATTTATGAATGCAATCAACAAAAAACTGTTAGATTTTGTTAAAATTTCATAATAATAACGCAAGACTTGTTTTTGGCATACTATTTTGTAATTCGATAAAACAACACTGTGCACAACATTAGCAGCGAAAATATGTAAATAGAAAAGTTAGTTTACTAAATTAAGAATTAAAATAAAACGTAGACTTAATTCAAATTAAAAATGTAAAATTAGTTTTTTTTTTGCATAGGTACCTATTAACTTAAAACAGTTTTATATAAACCTATACAGACTTGCTATACAGGTGACCGATAAGCAGCTGACGGGAAAATAATCTTATCTTTAACCTTTTAGGTTTATGCGTTTAAAGTTTCTGTTTTTGTTGTTTAAAAAAAATATTAAAAGAAAAATAAAATAATTTACAGGTGAACGACCCTTGAAAAAACTTTGCTGCAAACTGATTAAAACCAGAGTTTTTATCAAAGCATTATTTAAAATCTTTTATATTTTGTCCGTTAACGATCGATTTAAATTTCTTTAAGAAACCAAAAATTAACAAAAAATTTATGTTTGCAATGCAGTATTACCGGTATCACAATTTAATTTTAAACAGCTTTATTTTCGTCTTATTGACTTGCTGTACATTTTTTTTTTTACATATCGACCCCCTAGCGCCAAATAATCGTAAGCGAAATTTAAAAAAAAAAATTTATGATAAAAATTTAAATTTTATGGACCCATAGTTTAAAATTTACAAATTGTCAAAATATATGTCACTTATTGAACATAAATCTAGCATCAAGCATCGAAACATTTTTTAATTTTCGTATAAATTTTAAAATATGTAATAAGAAAAAACCTTCTCCATCACCTTCTTTGTGTTTTGGCGCTTACAATCATTTGGCATTAATGGGTCGATATATCGCCACTATCAATATAAAAAGCCATAATTTTGCCAAGTACTGCTTAATGGTTTTAGTTAGAACTCAAAGTTAATTTTAAATTTAAAGTATTTTAAAATAAAAATATTAATCTAATCTTTAATTGATAATTAACCTTTAAACCAAAAACTCACTCGTAAGTAAATATTTTGTTCGTTGTAATTGTTATTCTTAAAAATTACAAAAGATTTTATTTAGTTCTATTTTTGTTGCTTGTAAATGTTCTGCACAGTACTGTACAAAATAAAAAAAACAACATTCAACTTTTTACGTTGGAATTTAACTCAGAAATCCCGCAATGTATTAAGTAAACTTTTAATGAATTTTTTTCTCTATTTTTTATTTAATTAGAGAATATTAATTTTTTCTGGTACATATGTATGTATTTTTAAAATACTATAGGGTCAGATAGGTACGACTGTTTTTTTATATGGTTATAGGTATTGGTTCTTTAACTTAAACTTGTTTTCCATAATTTTGTAGATTTTGACTCATGTTTATAACACAAATAAAACGATGACGCTCAGACAGGGAAATTTTGTTATTACTTTTTCTAAAAATCTACTACTATTTTTTTAAAACAATCTAATAACTCACATAGGTATTCAAAATCAATTTAAACAACCATAAAGAACAACAACAAAAGTATTGTGGTGTGATTTTCTTCGTGCGTTTTTGTTTTTGATTAACTATTTTTGTTGTTGTTGGTTGTTTTTTTTATTGACGCCTTTGTGAATGCGAAAGGACGTCTGAGTGTAAAAGAAAAACTAATCAAAAAAACGTATGTATGTAAATTAAAATTTAAAAAATGTGTAATTTATAGGAAACTATCAAAAAATAATTTAAAAATAACAATAATTTCTACAAATAAATAATAAATAATAAATAAATAATTGTTCGATTAGTGGGGTAAGTAAAAAATATCCTTTGTTTTAATAGTAAAAATATATATGTATGTATGTGTATATACCTTCCTATAATATAAATATGTATGTATTAAACATTTCAAAAATTAAAAAATCTTAGATAAAGTTGCAGATCATGGTGCAGTTACTAGATAAGTTAATACTTTTTAGGGGTAAAATATGCAAAATTATTGGCAAATATTGGTAGTTACCCTACCGTAAATTTAACGCTCCTACCTCTTTATTAACCCTACACTATTAGCTTATTATCTTTTGTTAGATGGCAACACTTTACTGCCCAAATGGCGCCAAATTAAAGTTTTGCATGCGGAAATTTTAAATGCTGAAATATTTTTCAAATAATATTAATCAAATATAATTTCTTAAATATTCAACATAAATGATATCATCTTGTAGCCGTCTTAAAAAAAAAAAATATACATACATGAATACATCTGTTTGTAATTGGAAATATTTATTTAGATTTTCTAAACAACTTCATTAATAAATTCATTTATTAACATTATGATTAAATTTTTCATTTATGAAACGTTTAAAACGTGCCAAAGATTTTCAATTAAACGCGTGCACCATTAGTTATCAATGTGGTGAAAAACTTTGTTGTTCGTTTAAGACAATTAAATTTTTCTAAGGTCTTACATTTACATTTTTGCATAAATAATATTAAAATTGAATAAGTTTTATTTTTTGCAAAATTATTATAGTAAAATCTTTAAGTGCTATGATCCATGACTTTTTGTTATTATTTATGCGAAAAAAAAAACAATCATTAAGAAAATGTAAAGCTGCAAAATGCTAAGTTGTTTTCCCTAATTTATATCTGGTAAATTTTATCTTTTTTTTTTAATTTAATAAGGCCTATCATTTCAAATAGCTTTAGAATCTTATATAAGTACACATGTATATCCACTTTAAATTTAAATAAAATTAAATTTTTTTGTCTAAAATAATATTTTAATATCTTTGTTCGTGAATTTTATTGTGATCTAATATCTGATTTATGTATTTTTAAATGTATTATTTGATAATAAATACATAGTTTTCAAAACATAGGAACATTTCAAAAACTTTCCACTACACAAAAAATCTTTAACGCTGTCTTTATTTTTCAAACTGAAACCGTCAATAAGCAGAGGACTCTTTATTTATTCCTAATACGACGCTTCTAAAAGTCCTTAAAGACGTTGAAAATAATATAGAACTCTCTCTACCAATAGAGGTAAAAATTTGTGAAAATGCCAACAAACTTAATACCTATTTGTTTATACATTGAAGTAAGAACGTTATCGAAGAGATAATTAGTTTTACGATTGTATAAGTTTACTTAAGGTGACCGATAAGCTAACAGGAAATAAATAGTCTTATCTTTAACCTTTTATGTAAGGTTAATGCCATGATAATATTAGTCAGATAGGCTTACAACGCCGGCTGATTTTTTTGTGGCATTATATCTGTTAAACTCCATACAAAAAAATAAAAATAAAAATAATTTTCTCTCTCTTATTGGCATCGTAAATGTCAAACTTCATATAAAAAAAAAATATATAAAAAAATCCTCTCCGAACTGAGGCTACCTGATTAATTGTGTCATGGTTTATGCGTTTGAAGTTTCGATTTTAATGGTATGTTTGTCGTAAGTAAACAAATAAATAAAAGTGCGCCTTGACCACTAATATGTATTTTCAAGAACTTTTTTTTTATTAAAAGTAATCACGTTTTGCTTGGGTTTTTCCATAGTGTTTAAGAAGATTATTTCTATTTACAAAAAAAATATAAAAAAAATGAAAAGATCACATTATCGCTAATTTAAGCTAAAGTTACCTTTTCCTAATAATAATCACTTTTATAGGCAATTTCTAATAACCGTGATGTTAATTTTAAGTACGTGTTACAGTGTCATCTGGTGTTATGGCGTAATATTTAAACCTTTTCAAATTAAACAACCTTTTTAAATTATTTTACTTGGGCGTCGTGTCGGAGCTATTAATTTTTCAACAACAAACATATATGAACCACAACCAGAGGCCCTTTTTTGGTTCAAATTGTTCTTCTTTTAACATATACATACGTATGTATTTTTGAATCAGATTATTAATCTGTGATAAATTTTTAACATTTTTGCCTCTTTGGAATATTTTCTTTTGCTCACCTCAAATGCAAAAAATTTTGATTTTCGATCCATATTACCATATATTTCTTTAAAAAAAGGATAGCGTCCTAAGAATATTACCTTTAAAGTTAGGAAGTTTTAAAATTTTCTTATTTCGACTTATGATGCTTTTTCAGAATATGTATTTATTTTTAGAAGAGTTTAATACAATTGTATACATAAACAGTACCGTGCAATTTACAGTATGTTTGCTTGTGTTGAATATTTTAAATAGTATTTAGTAAAAATATATAACAAAAATCGGCATTTAAGAAATATAATTTTTGACGAGTTGACCGTCCATAAGTTTGGATTGTGCATTTCAACCTATTAATCCCATTTAATCCCTACATTAATCCCTTTGTCTTCAATAGACTTTGTCCTTGCTCTGCTTGTACATTTTAGATCATAGTTAGGTTGAACAGGCAGCTGTGAAGATGGGAAGGTTCAGCTCACTTGGGTCCGATATGTGCGGTCCCTTTGTGACATAGGTACATTTTCAAATCAGCAAATTGTTTCATATTAAAGTACAATTGGCCATTTAAACCATTATAGTGTTTATTTGATTAATTAATGTTTTTATATACTTTATATTATTTTATGTACTTAAGTCTTTTATGTGTGTAAATACCTGCTCCAGACGTTTTAGGAGGACTCACGCCTTTGTGACATACATACATACGTATATTTATTTCTATCAAAGAAAATAACAGGGAGAACTTACTGTTAAATTGTATTTTCATATTTTTTTTTTACATTTCATGAATGGGCATTAAAATGAAGCTTTTGTTTTATTTTAAAACTGATTCCTCAATCCAAAGAAATGTAACAAAAGAAAACAATTATTTTTTTAAATTTATTTTTAAAACAAAACAAAAACAAAAATTTTTTTACTGATGATTGCTAGTGAATAAATGACAATTTTAGCTAATTATGATAAAATCACCTTTAATATTAAAAAAAATTCCTACATAAACATGCTTTTTAATTACACGATACTGTATCTTTTTAAAATTTCTCTTGTCTTATCAATAAACATTTGGACACATTTTATATTTTAAAATTTCCAATACCAGCCAGCACCTTCGACCTTGTAATCAGTTTCATATATTTAGACACTAAACTAAAATGTGTACATTCTTGCATGCAACATAATGTTGTTTCCCTAAAAATATGTCAACTCAAAAAGCAAACAAAAAAATTTCTATAAACGCAATACAAATATGTAGCACAAAAAATATTGATGTACCTAATACAAACATATGTACATACATACATCAGTGCGTATGTTTAAAATATTACAAAAAGTACATTAAAATAAAATCCAACATTTTAGTCATTTAATAAATAAAAATGCATTTACACACACACACACAACACACACAGTAAAACTGACTCAGAAAATCACAAACACTCATACACAGAACTAAAGACTATACATACTTATATGGTTCAAAAGAGAATAAAATCTGTAAAATAAATAAAAAATGGCAACAGATGCACACGATATATGAATGAATAAATGAACGTATTTAGGTAGGAACTTTCTTTCGTTCGTTCGGTTCATGAAAATCTCTACGTGCATGTTGGTTGTTACATCTAAAAAAATGTGGTCTAATGGTTTATGGGGATGACAATATGAGGGATGAAATATACAATTTTGTAACGGTTTTTAGTAGGAACTGTGATAAATGAGGTTTTTTTTCTTTGTTTGTCGAATTTACAAAATTCAAGTCTTAACAAAATAGAAGAAACATTTAACAGCCCTGTTTGAAAAAACAAAATAATAAATAGTTTTGTTTTTTTTTTTACCTTTTTGTATACTTAATCTGTATAGATAGATTATTTTAGAATATATAGATTTAATCTAAATATTCTAAAGTTTGTTTTCCTGTTTATCTTCGTCGGCGATTTAAGGCAATATGCTGCGTTTAAGTTATTTAGAATATCATTAATCTCTTGAACGAAAGTATGTTGTTTTAATGGAAATATATGTAGGTATGTTCCCTAAAACGGAATCTGTTAAATCAAAAAAATATTAATTTATTTTTCTTCCCTAATTACTCTTTGTTCGGTCGCTTTTTTTTTCTTTTTTGACAGAGTTGTCATCAGAGATAGAAAGGTTGATACGATTGTGATTTATTTATTTCTAACTGTTTGATGTTAAAAAGTACAGTTGCCATTCAATACCCATTTAATAATTCTATATCTGTTTTAAAATTGTTTAAATCATCAATCTATATGACACGATTTCTTCAATAGCTTAAGTTGATGATTTGACATTACGTTTTTTACATACAGGTCCTTTTTTACATGTTATTTATACATTGTAACTAGAAAAACATTAGTCGAAAGTTTAAGAAATTGCTTAAGCGTTAACACAGTCAAGTAAAAGTTTATTTTTAAAATGTTGTCGAAGCAAAAACTTAATTCATTACTTTTTTAGACTTTTTACTTGTTGAAGTGTTTTACTTTTTCCTTGTTGAAAATGGTAATTACATACATATAAGTTTAATATGGAATAAGGAAATTTAATCAATTTGGAAGATAAGAAACATTTTAAAATTAAATTTTTCAACAATTTTATTAAAAAACATAAGAAATACTAAATGTACTATTTAAAAAATTTTCATTAATGGTCAACCATCTGTTGATGACTGGTCAAAACAAAGCAAAACAAATATAAAAACAAAAAGTTGTAATAAAATACAACAAATGCTTCATTGCCATCGGTTCGATGGTTAAAGCAGGACAAATACATGTGATAATGTTGAAAAAGATAAATAAAAAAAAAGCTTTAAATGGTTGTGGTAAATTTCGTTCTCACTCACTTAGTGATAGAAAATTTAAATATCGGCGACTACCAGTCGTATATTCTTAGATTATCACAAAAAAAAAATTGATTTCTTCATAACAAAGAAATTTAGAAATAAACTTGGGCTAGAATAAATAAAAAATTCGTTTAAAAAAATTACATTTAAACAAATTTTAGCTCCCCTGTTTTATTAACCCATTTATATTATTATTTTAGGACCTTCGGCCTTTTAAAGTTTAAAGATTATCTTCAGTTGCTGGCAGGTTAAGGAAAACGTCGTTATCAACACTGTTTCTTTTGCATAGTTCGAATAAAAAATTAAATTTTTATGAGTTATTTTAATGTTAAATATTTATTTATAGATGGTTAAACGTTGATAACACGTAACAAATATTTTTTTTTGTGTAAAATAATGACAACTGATGAACATGATAGAGAAGTAGTTTGGCATCGTTTGATAATGGCAATGAAATTTATCAGTTACCTTCTACCATTTGTTGGCGGAGAACTTTTAGGAAGTGTAAGATTTGGCAAAGTCAAATATAGCGCTCTTACTTGTTAGAAACATTTTTTGGCCGAATTAAACTAATAGTTTATTGAATTATCAACAATTTTTACCGATTTCGTAGACATTACAAAGGTTCGTGTTTTATTTGCTATGACATACATAACAAAGTATTACAAATTAATATACATACATATAAACATACATATGAACACACATACATACAGGATCGTTTTACTTAACGACTGTATCCGGTTTTGATTTTGAATTCTTTTTTTTAAATCCCAAAAGAAATTTTTTCTAAAATATATATTTTTTATTACAAATGAAACGGAATAAAGAAAACAAAACCAAAATTGTAAGCAAAATTTTAACTAACATTGTTAAGCATATCTATCACTGCAAGAAGACAGGTAACAACTTAGAGATCAAATAATATTTTTTGAAACTGCTTGTATAATGCACCCGGCTTCTAACCGGCCAACCAAAAGCCAGCAGCTGTGAAAACTAGTTTTTATTTTTATATATAAATATATTCAAATGCACATAGATACATATATTTATGCACACATACATATATACTAACATTCCTTCAAACACACAACGTTAGAATCTTTCTACCTGAATCATTGACCAAATTTGTTTAAAAAAACTCTGAAATTTAATTTTTTAAATTTGTTTTGGCTTTAATGTTACTTTTATGATGATGATCTGACATTTTAGTTAACGTTAGATTCTTATTGAATTTAACTTTGAGATTCTCGGAGAACCAATCATTGCATAAAAATTTATGTTATTTTCTTTAATTTTTTTATTACAACTGTTTTATAATTATAAATTTAAATTCCAATAATATTGGACACAAATCAATTAGTTGTTTTGTTAGTTTGACATATTTCGTCAAGTGAGTTCAAGCAAAAGCAACGCATATTGAGGACCTGTTTTGCTTTGCCTTTTTAATACATATCATCTGTTCAATATTAAATTAATTATTATTATTAATTTAATTTAATTTTGTTGTTTATATTTCAATATATTTTATTTTAATTGATGTAAATATTTTTGTATTGTTTTAATCTTTTCCCATTAAAAGAAGTGGCAACAACGTACAATTTATTGCAAATAGTTTTCTTAATTCGGAATTGTTTGTTATGAGTTAGTTTTTTATACCCTTCACACACACACATGTGTTAAG
>NDXZ01070475.1:0-12645 GCA_003055125.1 Paykullia maculata | reverse complement strand
ACAATTGTGCAATGAAATGACCACCATTGATTTAAAATATAATTTAGGGCTACTTCTGATTTAGCAGCACATTTTTTCTTAGAATTTTTATTTACAAATTATACCCTTGATAATTTCTCAATGATCTAACACCAATATCAAGTTACTTCTTGGGAAATACTAAAAGACAAACAACTGTAGAAAGTAAACAACTTCCTTAGTGTTATATTTTTATTAAAATTAAAACTAGTTAAAAACTTATACTCAATCATGCTCGACCATGTCGTGCCTTGCATTTTACTTTATAAAAAATAAAATTATTTGTGTCGAAATTATGGAACATTTTCAATGTTTTAATAAAATTTGAAAAAGTTTTGTATAAGTTTAGTTGATTTTTGGGCAGGTCCACATTTTTAAGAAATATTTGTTTTTACAGAAAAATTAATTGTGTTAAATTTTATCTCGATTCCAATATATATGTACTTTAATGGCAATTTAGCCGATTTCCTGAAAGTGGTCTTATATGGAAGCTGGGACTACTTATGAACTGATCATCAAACATTTTCAAAAAGAGTTGTTAGTTTAAAAAATTTTAAAGAGAAATTTATTTTCTTCATATCAGTATTTTTTTTATATTGCACGCATTTAGGAGAACGGCTTTTGTAAAGTGTAGGACCAATAATCGATGGAACATTGCGAAATTTAGTAACTTCAATTGGGTTTCTATAAATATTGTTGCTGGTTTGTTCAATTTTAATTTGAATAATAATAAGTCAACCATGAAAGCTAATATCTAGTTTTGAAAGTAAATTGTATGAAAGTCATGTTTAATCTTAAGTGATTAAGAGCAAAATCAATACGATTAGCTTATACGAGAACAAATACTGTTTTATTGACTCAAAAGCGGTTCTTAACCAATTAGTAGAATTGGAACTTTTTTCTTGGGCATTGCATGTTCCACTAAAACTTCTTATTGTTTTAACAATGATGATGTAGTGTATTTATCACAAAAGCATTGTGATTGTAAATCTTTAAGCAAAGTGTAGTTTTTCTTTTAATTTTCCTAAAATAATAATAAAAAAGAAACACATTTTAATTTTGGTCGAATTTTTTTAAATAATGTTTCCAAAAAAAACAGCCTTATTGTGTTTAGCGTTGTCGTGTCGAATCTTAACAAATACGACAGACAAAAACGACGAGGGTACCACACATTTAACATTGGCATATATTTTACACGTTACCAAAAACTTAAAAACGACTTCGACAACGCCAAACACAATTAGGCTGAAAAAATGTTGCCCCCTTTATCACAAATGTGTTACAAGTAAATTAATCTTAATTGAATCTTGTGAAATACATGACTTAAAAATATCTATTACATTAATGCTCAAATTCACTGTCTGACAAAATATTTAGCTAATGATATTTTATTCACATCTTTTAGTTTGTTATTAGTTAAGGCACCAAAAGTCCGTGTAGTTAAACAATAGTTGTCATTTTTGTTTACAAATAGTTGACTAATGGCTGTCAATTTCGGCCTAAATTTTTTACAGCCAAATAAATAGAAATCATATTAAACTTTGATTTATATTTAAAAAAATAATTATATTTTTTATAAAAGAAATCTTAAAAGTCATGTACTCTAACTCTAAAATGAAATATTTTTAATTTCATTAAATTTTTTCTTTATTGCATCCATTATTGCATAATTTATTATTCGTTAGAACGAATTAAAATTATTACATAAATAATTAAATGTTTTTGTTTTTACATTTTACAATTACAATTACAGCACCTAATAAATTTTTATTGTTATTGTTAAGCTTTGTAGGTGGGTGGTGGGTGTGTAGAGTTTTTGTAAGCTCTTATATGTTCGTGTTTATTTAAACGATGACCACAAAACAGTTTTCTTTTTTTTTTAACACACAAGTTCATGAGAAGAGAACAAAAAAAAAATCAACAAAATAAATGTTATTAACCACACTTATACACATACACACACGCATATAAACACTGCTACATTTATTAGAAGCTGACAGACGGCAGACAAAGAATATCAATACATATTCCAAATGGAAGTTAATTTAACAACTACCAAGTCTTTTGTTTTTTTTTTCTTCTTTAATATATATTTTGTACTTTGTACATTTTATATCAAACTACTAAATATTCCACCCACACAATTCAATTTTATTATTTTTGATTCGTATGATGATGGTTGGCAATAACATGCAAAGGTACGTATGGACGGACGTACATATGTATGTATGTAAATGCATGCATGCATAAGTGTGTATGTACATGCATGCACATGTAAAATTTGCATTTGATAAATGTTTAACAAATTGTTAGAAAACAATGGAAAACACAAAAATTTATATGTGTAGGCACATGTATGTATGTACGTACGTAAATATGTGCAAAATATAACAGCTAAAATAATAATAACAAAAATACAGCCATACGTAACATGTATTGCAAATGTCTATAAATATGTACTATAAACACAAACACACACACACATATATGTAACATGAATGTTATGGCAAAATTCAATAGACATTTTTATTCGTTATTTTTGTGCAAAGTTTGTTTTTTGTTGGTGAAAAATTATATCAAATTAATGTTATTAACTACAAACAAGAACAACAAAAACATAAATAACAACAACCAATTGGTAGACCGACCACAAATTATCATGGTTTCATTAGAGGGGCTTTAACATAAACAATACCCGAATTAATGCAACAGACACACCATTCACATACACACACACACACACACACAGTTACAAAGAAAACCAAATAAATAAATAAACAAACTGTAATAAAACAAAATTTTTTGCCATTCGTAACTGTTGCTGTTGTTTGTTTGTATTTTTTAAATGGGGTATTTTTACGAAAGAAATTATTTACTTATTTATTTGGATATTTAATGGCACAAAAAAAAAAGAACCAACTGTAACACATTAAAATGAGAATGGATTTGATTGAGAGTTGTCAAGTATTAAAATTAATTTTGTTTAGTTGATTTTCAAGTATTTAAAAGATATACGGATAAAAGATATAATATGTATAATTAAAAATTGGCTCGAAGTTAGAACAGAGTTGAATTTTATTACAATTACAAACTGTAGATAGCAAAGTGCTTAACTCTTGTTATAGTGTGCTGCCGAATTTTTGCCAACTTGTACTGCTGTTCAGTATTATGGAGGGAAAAATCGATATGAAAAAACCAGGGATTGTCTTTGCTAAAATGTTGCCGATAAAACATAAACATTTTGTCAAAAAACTTCTAAGCTAAAACGACATTTTAGTTGGCAGCTCGTTACACGTAGTATATAAGCTGTGGCTTAATCCTTTTAAACACAAGTCATATTACTATACAGAATCATGTTGTTTCCTTTATTAGTATTAAAAAGCTGTAATAATATTAACAAATGATAATTTTTTGATGTTTCAGGCACTAAGCATTCAAATGTCTCGGTTTCTAGAACCACCTATATCCGACCGAAAATTGAATATAGTTTTTAAATCTATTCTGATGTTATTTCCAAGGCGAGCAAGAAAGTGGGAGTTAAGGAGCCTATCGACAAGAGTAATTTGGGAGAGCATTTGAAAGTTCTATTGATTTTATAATTAAATGTTGTCTAATGAAATAAGAAAACTTCATCTGGTACATGTTAGGAGAAGTTGTTTAAGTTGTTTTTTGAATTATTCTATTTTATGCAATGAGTCTATGACAAAGAAAGGGGGGCTGCAATAAATATTAGATACAATTTGAGAAACGGCTGTTTTTGCAGTCGCTTATCATAAGCTTATTAGCAGCTTTGATTTTTTTTCTAGATAAATTATAATATATAGGTCAGGTTTTTGGAAAAAAAATTTAAAGATTACAAATGGCCACGTTCTATTAATTGTAATTTAAACATTTTCCTGTACTTCTATAAAATCCTCTCAACCGACTTAAATGAAATTAATAATGACTTTGGAAAATTTTGCTTAATTTGTTAAAAATCAAATAGTAAATAAATAATTCTAAAGCAAACGCAATGTTACACAATTTTATGATTTTATGATTCACATCATTTAAGTATAAATTAGTTAAGGTTTACGATTAAAAAAACTAAAGTTAATTCTAAAAAAAATTCCATTAGACAACTTACCAAATTACTTTCATTGAAATACAAAAAAGAAATATGTTAATTTTTTTTACTTCAAATAAATGTAGTTAACTCTACCGAAGATAAACAAATTGTTTAACTTTAATGCAAACTTAAAACAAAAAAAAAAGTTAAAATTTCTAAAGAAATTTCAAGAACATTTTTTAATACATAAAAAAACTTCTTAGTAAAACTACAAATATTTCATACAGATATTTGCTTAAAATATTTAAATTAAAAACTTATTTATTCAGCATTTTTGAAAATGTTGTATTTTTTACTTTATTATTCAAAACGAAAACCTTGACATCTTACAAGAACGTTCAGAAAAAAGTAAATTTTTTTTTTTTGTAAAAATAATAAAAATTATAAACATTTCTTTAATTTTGTTATTTAAATTAAAATGTACTTGAACTTACGCTACGTGTTAAAATAATTATTTGCAAACACCCTCACACACAAACAGACACGCACACGCACGCATACCTTGGGTAAATCAACAAACAAACCCACAGAACAATTTTGTGGTCGAGTGTCTGAAAGAGACAATGATGATGATGATGATATCTGACTTGGGAAGTCTTATCAGTCACAAATATAGTCGTCAAGCTTTTGATTGAAATTTAACTGATCGAGAGATGTTTTTGATGATTTTCTGTAAGATAAAACGCTAGTAATATGACCCCTTAACATAACCAGAATATGGCAAAAAGGCATTTACATTTTTTTTCAAAATGCATTAGGAAATCCTTATGAAACCTTCGTAATATTTTTAATTTTTTCTTTAACAAAAATAGGAAAAAAAGCTGGATACAAATTCCCAATTTCTATCATTAAATTCGTTAAAAATTGTTCTGTGGGTATTCGCAAATAAACACAGTTTTGAAGAGAAATTTTAAATTTTGTTTTTTTTTTTATTTTTCCTTTGTGGCTGTGTTGTTGTTCTTTTCAGACTTCAATCTTCTTTAAACAGCGGCAAAAACAGAAACAAAATACGTGCAATTTTAAGCAAAAATATTTAAAAGAAATGTGTTAACAGAAGTTCAAACAAATTGCTTTGTTTTACTGTTTAAAAAAAATTCAAAAGTAGTTTAAAGATAAATATTTATACTAAAAATACACCAATAATGTGCTGCATATTAAAATAAAATTATAAACAAAATTAAAATATTTTATATAAAGAAGACAGCATGTTGAGAGAAGAAATCAGGCAGGTGCATTCACATTAAAAAAAAAATTATAATAAAATAAATAAATAAAACAAGATTAATTTAAAAATAGCTTAATTAAACACTAATTTATTTAATGGAAAATTTAGAAGAAAAAAAAAATACAATTTTATTATAAACATTTTATAGGATTTAGTTAATAAAATATATATAAATTAATAGCTTAAACAAGGGATTAAATAATTTTCCATACTCTGGTTTTTTGCAGATTAAATTTGTTTACTGGCCAAAGCCATTAAATATAAAAATATTTTAAATAAATAATGTGAAGAGTTTTTACATTAGTTTAAGGGGGAAAAAAAACTGAAATAAATCAAGTTTATTTCATATATGGTTAAATGGGTTAAACTAGCATCATTTTAAGACATAACATTATAGTCATGTTGCAGTCTTTAAAAGGTGTGAATTGATCAGCGCCAACGACGAGGCCAAATTAAAGTGAAAAGACAGTCACGATAAAAAAAAATGGCTTCAGCTAACTTCCCTCCATTGAAGCTAAACTAAGGTTACATTTTATCTTACATAACTTTATCTATGTATTTTAAACTTAAACTTGGTTATTTATTTATTTGTTTTCTAAAGTTATGATTAAATTATGGAGATTGGTTTAAATTTATGTCTTTATTTTTTATTTCAGCAGCCTAAAACGCAGTTTAAACTTAATATATCAATTACATAAGAGTTGTTTTGACATAAAATAATTTAATAAACCAAAATATTTTTTAATAACATTTTCGGTGGCATATTTAAACATATTTTAAGCAGCCAAAAAGAGAGTTTAAGTTATAAATTACATAGTTCAGGCAATAAAACACAAGTTAATTTAAAGTTTAATAGGAAGCTTAGGCTTATGTATGTATATCCGGGCGTTGTAAAAAAAAACTTTTATTTTTAATTGCAATATAAAACGTATTTAAATTAACAACATTTAACACATTTATGTGCTACTTAAACAACAAACTACATAATGATTAAAGCAATAAAATAAATCTCTTAAATGTTATTAAAACGGTTTTCATTGTATTAGAAAAAAAATCGAAATCCGTTGTTTAGGTAACAAAATCAAATAAAGAGTTTTATATAAAAATTTATATAAATAAAGGAACTTTTGAAAATTCAGTGTAAGTAGGAAAATATTATTATTAAATTATATTTATTTTGACATGCTGCAATATTGAATTTTCGCTTATTATTGATTATTATTTTTATTATTGAATCGATGAAAGTAGTTTCGAATTCCACTTATCCCCAAAGAAAGTTTTTGTCAGATTTAATGAAAAAAAAAACACCTGCATATGCCAGAAAGTAAATTATAGAGGCGAAAGTGTTATGTTCTGGGGATCTATTTTGTTTAATGGAGTAGAAAATTTGGTTTCTGTTGATAGTTCTATTAGCCAACACCAATATTGAAGAATATTAAACGATTGTGCATTTCCCTCTGGCGATAGATTAATTGGATAAGCTTTAATTTTTCAATAGGATAACGTTTCATGTCATGTCAGTAAGATGATCACGAAGTTTGTTGACGGAGGTTGGGGTTCAAAACTTGGCTAATTAAATATGCTATGCGTCAAATCGTCAAAATACTTATGAAATATTTTGAATTTCATACTTTTCGTTTATTATAGAAAAACATATAAAACGTGTAAAGTCTTTTGTTTTTTGAAAAATAACAAAATTTCTTATATCCTCAAATATTTTTAATACATCTTTTTTTTTCATTTAATAAGATCGGAAAAAAAAGAAGAAGGAAAACAACCAATATGTCAAAATATATACATATGTCGATTAGTGCAAGTTATGTTGATACCCAGCAAAACTGGGTAATGACTTGCTCTTACTTAATAACATACTTTTCAATGAATATAACATAAATATAACCGTCTGCATTACTAAGAACTGGTTTTCTAATAACTAGTTTATATTGTGAAAAGCAATATCTTATTCATATCTTATTAATGATACATATGTATATCTTAAAGGTATTAAAATCAAACAAAAAAATAGAAATACTTGCTGCATAGACGTTGACTAAAAAAATGTTAGGAGCCACTTAAATTAACTATTATAATTCTCATTTGGTTTAACATACTTTAAGTATAAGGAATTATATTTTCGACGGATGTTTATTCATTTAATGACGGTTTTCAAACCGACTCTAAACGTTTTTTTTAAAACCTAACGTACAGAAGTAACAAACCTCAGTTTTGTTCTTAGGAAGTCGAATATGATACCATAATTTTATTGAGTTCTGTAGGTCCATACAATCAATTGGATATTTTAAAAGTATTGACTCATATTATTCTTGATTTATAATCTAACGGGCTGGTTTATTTGTTGAAAGTAAGTGGTTACTTAGTGACCTTAAAGTATAGACTTCACAAAATCCCCATTTGTAAGCGAGGATTGTAATGACTTATTTAAGTCCCTATCCAATGACATCGCCGTGTTAAAGTAATGGTTTAAAATGCCAATGGGTAAATAGTGCAACTACTGTATTTTTATAATTTTAGCTCATTACAAAGCAATGCAAGTTTTTGCTGGGATAGTTTTAGAAAACTAGAATTAAAAAGTATTAACTTTTAAATTTGCCTTAAAACAAGATTTAACTTTAAAGCTTAAATTTTGTGAATTAAGAAACACAAAATGAAGACTTTATTGTAAATTTTTATATTTCTAAATGAATATCTCTGAATAACAAAAAAATTAAACTGTAACAATTGAAGATTTATTTCTTCATAATGAATTGACCTTAACAAAATTGAAGTTTTAAAAACTTAACCTATCAAAAACCAATTCTAGTGAAGTTGCTGTTAGTTTACAAAATACAGATAATATTTTGACTTAACTCTATTAATAAATCTTATTTTTTTTTGAACACTCAAATGTTTGTTTGCTTCATGTATCATGTCAAGTACCAACTTATAATATATGATCTATAATTGTGGCCTCTTATCTCTACTTTGTATCACATTTAAACCCATTGAAAGGAAATTATTTAACAACTCAAATACACAACAACATTAACAACAAAAAAAGAAAAAAACTTGCCTAAATTATTTTCAATTAATTTTAATTTACACATAAAACCACTTTTCTCTAAATTTATTATTATTATTTCTGTTAGAGTTTTGTCAAACGCAAACAAACACGAAATAAGTTTCCCTCAAACGACTTCCCTGTAATAAATTTCCAAAAAAAAAAAGAAAAAAGTAAAAAAACAAGACTTTAAACAAACATTAATAAAAAACATTTCAAATAATAAAATTAAAAAAATTAAAAAAGGAAAAACATGCACAAAGTGATTAAAAGTAAGACATTTTTAAAAGTGAAATTGTTAAAACATTTTATTTGACACGAAAAAGAAATTTATAACAAAAGTTTTGGGAAAGAGTTCAAACTTAAAGTAACCAAAGTGCTGAACAATTCACATTTAAATAAAAACATCAGAAATTTAATCATTTATTTTAAAGTAAAATGTTACTACTGAAAAGAGGAGCAATTTTTTCCTAAGTTGATTATTGCTGGAACTTATGGCTGGCTCTTCTTCCGTCTGTCGTCTGTCGGTTTGTCTGTTTGCCCGTCTAACAGCTTTAAACTGTTTTAATATAAAAAAAAAACGTTGTACACATGCAATCATTAAACCTTTTACTCAGTCCAGTGACAATTGAAATATATATTTCGTGAGTGTTTAACATGCTACTGTTTTGTGGTGTATAAGATAGTGGGTTTGGTAGAGTTTTGCTTTACAAGTCAAGACGAGACAAGACAAGACCAAAGCATTTTAGCCTCTGGCCACGCATGTGCAATAAAATCAAATTTTATGGTGTATTTGAGATGTGTGTGATGTGTTTATATTATTTATTTTTTATTATTATTTTTACGTCTCTTTATTTCTTTTGCTTTAATTCACACTTTATGCGAAATTTTTCTATGTTCAGGCTATATTTTTTCCCCTTATTTCGCTTGGCTATATTTTTAATCTAATAAATGATGTTGTTTTGTCCGTCCAGTTGTGTGTATGTATGTAAGAGTGTGTTTTGAATTTGACAGTGATTTGTTTATTAGTTACAATTTAACATGAGATATACACAAATAAAATCGTTTGTTAAAATTATTCATTTAATAACAACTTTGCAGACGAGCTAAATGACAACACATTTTCAAAGCAAAGTCACGGTGTCAAGAAAGAATAAAAATTGCAAAAAATATTAACTTGCAACAATAAATTGTTTGCAAAGGCAGTATTTATTTATATTAACTAGCGTTTTTTTTTTAGTTTAAACTAAGTTTAAACCATCTTTAAGCAATACCAAACCTTTTTTAAAAATATAAAATTCATTAAATACGAATAATGTTAAAGAAAAAACTATTGAAATTTTGATTTACTAAAATATTTCATAGTTTCAAAAATATTTCATTGGTCAAAAGCTTTTCAAATTTTAGTTGGGACTAAATAAATCAACAATAAAACTTTTACAAAATAATTATCAATTTTCTATTGCAAAGCCGCAGTAATATTTTCGTTAATTAATCCTTGGATTTCTTGGCTTAAGCTTAGTTTAAACTGACTTTAAGCAAGATTAAGCTTTTATTATATATTGTTATTAAAAAAAATTTTTTTTAAAAACAAAACTTAAAAAAAACCAGCCGCGAACTAAATATTTTCATTTAATCAAGTTTAGTTACACAAGTTTATTATTAGGTCAAACTGAGTATATATTAGTCTAAAAAACGGTTAAGTTAGGATACGTATCTTTGGTTCGATAGTTATATAAATTAACATTATTTTTCTGCAAAATAATATTTAATTTAGTTTGCTTAGTTTAAACTAAAGCAAGATTAAGCTTTGTTTGTTACTTTATTTTAAATAAAAAATTTAAATAACTAATTTTGTGTGATCTAAATTTACTAACATATTTAACGGTAACATAAAATTATTAACTTATGACCAAATTTGCTTTCATTAGTAAACTAATGGCACTGGTTTAACTTATGATATTTCATTCACAGCTCTTAGTTTGCCATTAGTTAAGGCACTAAAACTGATCGTATTAGTAAAGCAATGGCTACCATTTTATTTTACAAAAGGGTTAACTAATAACTGTAATTTTTGCCCATTGTGTTATTTTCAAACTAAAAGTTTTATTAAATTGAACTAAGTTTAAATCATTTTTTTTTGCTTATTTAAATTTAAGTCTTTATTTGGGATTTTTCAAAATCATTTTTAACCTATAAATTTTAAAAAACCATCGTATTTCCATTGTATTTAAAGTTTATTTTACTTACATGAAAACTGTCTTTATTTAAGCCCACTGTGCTTTTCTTTCTCGCTTATCATTTGTATTAACTATAAACCAATAAACCCACTTAAAATATAAATAAACTGAAAAAAAATCAAAAACAAACGCAAAATTGAGATGAGCTTTACAAATATTTATACTCGTAACAGTAAAATAAAAATAAAAAATTAAATGAATCCTTACATTTGTTACGAGCATATGCGCAAATAAATGATTTGATCTGGTCTGTTTTGTGGCGCATATGTGGGCTAAATGATTGACATAAATAAAAGATTAAAATGAAACGCTTGTATGATTTTGAAATAGATATAAAGTTTGTGCATGAAAAAAAAATATATTAAAAATTAAGCTCCGTTATTTGAAGATTTAAATCCTTTCAATAGATAAAGCTGCAGATAAAACAAAATTTAATTAAGGGACTCATTGTTGGATAGCGAACATATAGGGAGGTTAAAGTAAAAATATTTTGATTGAGATTATGAATGGGTTAAATATTGATAAGAGGATAAAACAAAAAGTATAATATTTTAAATCAGACTTCCCCATAAGCTTAAGGGAGATTAATAAACACAGAAAAAATATTGCTTTAAATAACAATATATAATGCAATAGCGGAAATCACTCTTGGTAGCATATCTGCAATAAATGCATTCAATATTTGCTTCAAAGCGTGAGTGTCTTTTTCTAAGTGTGTAGCAGCTTATTTTTATTTGTATTGACAAAAAAAGAAATATTTTATTTTTGTTTATTTAAAAGTTAGTTGTTTTGAATCACTTAGTCAGCTGTTTCTGTTTTGTAAACTTTTGTAGGACAACTTTGCACTGATTTTTAGCTGTGCAAATTTGCTCAAGTGAAGCAAATTGCATTTCTATGCATTTTGTTGTTGTGGTCTTGCAAATGTTTGCTACTTGCACTAGTAGTTTGCATCGAAGAGTGAGTTCCCCTTATATTAAACAAATATTTTTTTATGCTTTTTTTTAATCAGGTAAAAATCTAGACGTAATTAATAGATTTATTTTTATTAATTTATTTATTGAACTCAAATCGTTAAAGTAAACTTTAGTTGTAAGAGATTAGGGATTGAGTAGGAATAGGAATTGAACTCCTATTTAAATTTGTTTGTAAGTAGTTTAAACTAAGATTAATCCTAGTTTAATCATAAACAGTTTCGGTCACAATTGTTTATACGCTTTAAAATATAATAAGCAATAAGTCTAAATTTTAAGCTTTAAGCTTCATTCAAACTTGCTTTGGGTTAAACTCACAAAAAATGAAAACCTTTGGTCAAGTAATTTTCTTGATTAAATTTTGTTTCATATAAGATTAAATTTAGGAAAGAAAATTGTTATTGATATTAAAAATATATTAAAAGAAAGGTTCCTTTGAGTTTCCTTTAATTTTTAACTCTTATTAAACTAATTAGAAATTAAATTTAGGAAAGTATTAGACAAAAATGTTTTAAATTTGAATTATATGAAATACAAAACTGCATTCTTATTCTTATAAATAATAATTTAATTTAGTTAAATAAGAAGTTTAGATCATACGAAATCATAAAATCTTCATGAAATACTTCTGAGTATTATATGAAATTAGTTTTGTTACCCAAACTTGGTTTGAGAAGGTTTAAATTATAGTTTGGTTTGTCTTAAACTTATATATTTAAAAGTAGATTAAGAAACCAAATGCTCAGAAATGTAAGTATAACGAAAAATATAAAAATTGAATTAAATGTTTATATTTAATATAAAAAAACTATAAAAAACTATAGAATAACAAGATTAACTGCTACAAATGCTGCAAAAATATTGAACTAAAAAAATGTTTAGAACAGTTTGAAATTATTAGGTCGATTATGAATGACAACCGTGCTCAGGTAGGTCAGTTGCCAAAAATGTTATTACAGAAGGCAACTGACAACTAGTAGCTGTTAGCTTTACATGCAAAGCTTTAAATTAATAGCAACTGTGAA
>NDXZ01070357.1:0-11536 GCA_003055125.1 Paykullia maculata | reverse complement strand
GATTCGGTATAGCCGAATATAACGCTCTTACTAGTTAGGCTTCTTATATTACTTGAATTAAAATTTTTAAAAATAATTGTTTGTGTTTACATGTACAGCGTTTACGGCGAGTTTACCCATGCATACACCTGACGAATGTCTGTTATTGGGGCTGTCAAATGAAGTTCGAAAACTATTTTAGAGTTGTATTTAACAATTACAAAAAAAAGTTCAAATTCAAAACAATATATACAATAAATTATATTTTTACTCCAACAAAATTGCAAAATCTCTTGAAACAACTAATAAGATCTCAACTTGCAATTTGCAATTTTGAAGTGAAAATTCAATTAACTTTGGAGATTTCCCAGCCTTTGTGTGAAAATACAAATTGCAATATAGAAAAAAACTTTGCATGCGGTTGCCATATTATTCGCTTATGTTTCTACCATTCGTTAATGTTTGTTGAACTGTCATCTTTCTTTTCGAAGTTTCCACCAACGGCAAAAACCACATGTCTTCACGGTCGCACAAGATTTTTTAAAAATTCGTATTGAAATATGGTGAAAAGTGTTGTTAAAGTGTGCAAAAGTGATATCTGAATAACGCGGTAACAATTTTCATTAAAATATTTGTGCGAAATCCTGACAAAATTTGCATAAAATCACTAAAGATTTTTCTCATAAACGCAAGACTAAAAATTTTCTTTTTCCCATTCGTTTTAATCGTCTAGTTTCTTATTGACGTTCTTCGACTTGTCATATTACGTATTGTTTGCTACATATTTTGATTCGTTCGTACATACAAAATACCCCTTCACGGATTCGTGTATCGTAAAAACATTGTTGTTGTTTTTTTCAAAAGTTCATAGAAAACGGAGAATCTGCAAAAGGTAAAATATAAGAAACGAAAACAAAAACAAGAATATACAATATATATTTGAAAAAAGAAACAGCGTGAAAGAACTGATTGAGGAAGTTTTATGAACAAAATAAAGGCATATCAAATTGTGCTAAACGTGCATTAAGTAACGAACAGCAAAAGAAGCTTGTTTTTTTAAATAAGTCATTACGATTGTTCCCCTCTTTTTTTCGAATTTGTTGGTGAGTATTGTACTTTTTGTTGTTGTTTTAAAAAAAAATTGTTTGTATTAACATCAAAGTTTTAAACATGCTGCTGGATAGTCGTAAAAGAACTTAAATTGAAAATTAATGTTACTATTTTACATGATTTATATTTTTAAACTTAAATTAGAATTGCAATCTGCAAGTTTATCCTGCTTTTTTATGGTTTATCAGTTACTATCCAGTTTTTATTATATCCACTATAATGACATATTGATAAATCCAGTATTTTAACTTTGTCATCTGCTTATTTTTTTCTAATCGCCTTATTTCGGCACTCTAATATCTAGCCAGTTTAATCGAAGTCATGTTTATATGTACAGAGCCGGACACACATGAATTTGCTTTATAAATATCAAACTACCTATGCACATAGCTATATCTCCTAAAGAAAAAACTTTGCGATATAGGTATTTTTTGCAGAAAATATTTATTAAGTTATTTATTAGGTATTCATAAATAGTAAAAAACTTAACCGAAATAAATTATTTTTAAAGTTAAAAAGAAATATTGAATGTTAAATCCATTTTTATGGAGACAAAATTATTCACATTTGGTGTTGCTAAGATAAACTAAGATTAATATCTTGTTGACAAGTTTTTTTTTTCCTTTTAAAACATTATTATATGGGCAAATCCTGCGTGACGAACGCTACATTTTTACGTCTTTTTAGATTAAAATAAAACAAGTAAGAGCGCTTTATTTGGCTGTGCTAAATCTTATATACCCTTTACTACGTGTATTTACGTTAAAAAAATTTTTTTTTGCCGATATCGAAAAAAAAAATTGTATATTTTTATATCTCGATTTTTTTTTTTAATTTCTCAAAAAGCATGCCTAATTTCTGATTGTTTGATACCAATAACGCGTCCGTACAACATCGGGGGACTGAGAAAACTTGATTTCAACAGACGGTAGTCGTTTTTTTGGCTTATATCTCGGTCAGTTATTAATCGATTTTACTGGTTTTCAATAGCAAACATCTCAGGAGAATTTCTGATTGTTTGATACTAATAACGTGTTCGTACGTTGTTGGGGAGCTGAGAAAACTTGATTTCAACAGACGGACAGACAGACAGACAGACAGACGGACAGACATGGCTCAATCAACTTCCCTATCTATAAGGATTCAGAATATATATACTTTATGGGGTCGCAAATGAATATTGTAGAACTTATAAACGGAATGACAAACTTATAGGTATACACCCTTGTCACCTCTGGTGAAGGGTATAAAAATGTGTTGGTCTTTCAAAAAAAATACATTTAACTTATACCTACGTCGTGTTTAGTGGGATTTTATTTGTACTTTCTAATGGCAGTAAAACGTAATTTTGTAACAGGTATTTGTTGTGAAATAATTAATCATAATATTATAATTAATAATAATTATAGTTTCGTGGAGCACGTTACAAAAAGTTGAATAAGTTGGAGTGTGTTTTCGTAATTTTTTCAAATTTTGCATAATAAAGCACAAAAATCTAAATCCTTTAAGAAAGATGAATATAAGAGAAATCTAAAATAACTTAATTGAAGTAAAAAATTTTGTAGGTTTTTATTAACAGCCGTAAACCCTTTGTGACGCACGTTACATTTTTTCCAGTAGAGTAATTCCATGTTATTTTTACCAAATGGTTTCCGATTTTGATAAAATTTTGTGAATATATGTAGTAATGCTCGTAACGGTTTTTTTTAATTTTGATTAACACTGTAGCTTTGAATTTTTGAAAATATTGCGGTGGAGCCTTCATTTAAAAGGTAATAATTTTTGTTGTGTTTAAGATTTAAAAAAAAATGATTTTTGATTACAGTTGGCAAGATGTCAAGGGCTAATTTAACTAACAACTTTTTTTTTGTAATTTTTTTTAATTACATATTAAAAGAACTTCATAAAGAACTATTTCACAGTTATCTATTACGTTTGCCATATCATTTATATACATACCTACATATATAATAAAAAGTAGAGCTAGGTTTGATACTAGTGGTACTACGTATTCATTATTGATTATGCTAGATTTAATAATATTAACTTGTGATTTGTCTCCTGTTTGTTAAATATGATTTAACATTAATTCCGTTCCTTGGATGCCATATTTGTATAGTTTTTTCAGTAGTATAGTTCTGTCTATGGTCTCAAATGTTCTTTTACAAATCAGGAATATTGCAACAATTTTCCTATTTTTGTTATGTTATGTTATGTTTTCTAAATCCCGATTGCTATTTTGATAGTAGTTTATTTGATTCCATATATTGCTCTAATCGTTCCTTTACCACTTTTTCAATTATTTTCTCACATGTTTTTAATGCATTTATTGGGCAAAAATTTTTTACATTTTTTGTTTTTGGGTCCTTTTCAATTGGTGTTACGATTGATTTATTATGTCTAGCATTGTATTTCCTAATATAATCCAAGGATTACATATCATTTTACTGTCTATTTTATTGCAGTCGGGTTTATTTTTACATATATCTAGTTCTTAATTTATTTAATGTCATTGCACGAAACTTGAATTTGGAGTTTATCACAGGTACTTGGTTTATATATTGCACATTATTTATATCCTCTTTAATAGACTTAATGGTATTTACAAAATAATTGTTAAAATTATTGGCTATTTCCAAATTTTCCTTACACTCTATTTGATTAAATATTACAGTTTGTATCACATTTTATATAACTATGTGCATATCTGTTTCTGTTTGGAGGAAAATATTAACAAAAACAATTAGTTTCATTAAAGAAAACAAATGTTCTAACTTTTATACAGGCTTTTGCATTTATATGTTAATTATAGTTTCCATAAAATGTAAATTACTGATATATAAGTAAAGAAAAATTACATGTGATGGCAATTATTAAAATTGTTTTCTTAAAACAAATTTGAAAAAGGAACAAAAGTTTAAGAAAAAAAAAAATTGTATAAAAAATCTAATGTTTGTGTTCTGACAATCGTTTTTTGCATAACATTTGCGACTTGAAAAGCAAAATTAATATCATGTAGTTAACCAAAAGAGGGCGGCTTGAAATAACATACGTACATAAGTATATACTTATCTGCTACCATTAAATAATGCATTTTGCTTAAAATAATATTTAAAGATTAAACGACTAATCAAATAAAATATGCTATTTTTGATTTTTCTTCTGCATATTTAATTAAAAATACAATTAAATTAGTCCATTGTACATCCATTTTCGTTTTTAGTTGTTCAAGTGTGCTAAAAATTAAATTCTGTTTGCTCAAATTTCTCTTGCTTTTTAGTCTTGGCGCTTATTTTTGACAGTCCTTTCTATAAAAACAAGCAAGTGTGTAATGACTTGACTTGCCGTTTGGGTTGGCATCAACAATACCTGTATACCTACGTTGGTTAAAAAACTACATACATTTCGTAGTTTACCAAGTGTAAAAAACGTGAGTAAATGTAAGTTCTAAATTAATATAATATACCTAGTTCATTGGGTTAAATGAATTTCTAAATGTCTACATATGTATGTACATATAAAATTGGTTGTCAGCTAAAAGTTTAAAATTTTCAACTTAAATTACAGCAATTTGTTCTTATTTTGTAGAAAATTTAATTTTTATTTTTATTAATTTTAATTTTAATAATTTTGTTCCTTATACTAATAGATTAAGAGATATTTAGCATATACCAGGCCACGCCGCACAGTGACCTATTTCTTATAACGACTGGTCATAAATAAAAGGAGTTATTGTAAAGAGTTGAAATTTGGCACACATATTCAGGTTAATAAAGATGATCAAATTTTTCAATTTGGTCATACTTGCATCAAAAATTTCGGAGCAAGAATTCGTGTCCTTCTCATATATCCTGAAATTAAAAAATGTCAAAGGTTGAAAAAAAGTTCGAACTTCATGAAATTCTTAATAGTCATTGGATCTGATATCCTTAATGATTTCACCAAATTTTATCCAAATCAGATCAAGGACTCGCAAAACTCAAAAATGTCCTTTTTCAAAAAACTAAAAAAAAGGTGGGAAAAAAATAAAATTTCTTAAAATTATTCCGTATTCAAAACACTTATAGTAAGCTCAATGTGTCCATCAAATTTTTTCCAATTCGGTGCAAGGACACGCTCACCTCCCATATATATGTCCTTAAACTAGAAACTCATTCTCAATATCTTATTAACAGAAATGTAAAAAAATGGCAGTAGAGGCAAGTGACCACGCCCATTTTATCAGGATATCGTGTTTTTTAAACTATAACAGCTTTAATCTCTAAGTTGGGCGTTAACAGGATAATGTAATGAAGCGTGATACCTCCCATACAACTGAAATATATTTTATGATATATATAGTATAAGACTGTTATATTTGTAGTCTCAAAATGTTGTATTATTATCTTTTTAGAAAGAAAAAAGGATACAATTTTGTATCGTCCTAATAAAAATAAGACGGCATGTCAACCACCATATAAAGGAAATCCTTTTTTGAGGAATCATAATATTTTTATTTCAAACCCTATCTTGAACCAATTCAATTGGCTTATATGATTAAACAAATTTGGTAGGATTTGATGACAGGCATGGTGTCTTCGATATAAAGAACTATAAAAGTTATATTTTTTAAACTAATATAGAGTAACTTAGACATTAATTGACTTATTTGGTAAAAAAATGGACAGAAATTTTAAGCTCCTATGGAAAAATGCGGACCTATAAATGTTAAAGTAAATAAATCGCATTTTAGTCACTTTTATATAAGTCAAATAACTGCTGTCTGCGCAAACGAAAATAATTTTATGGCTTTATCGGTAGTACCTATAATTTTCACAAATTTTAACATACATACATACTTATATAATTGCTTAGTTTTTCACCTTCAAGAGTTTTAAATACATGTGTACATATGTATGTAGGAATTCGTTTTTAACTATCACTTTTTTTTGACGAAACATGAAATATATAATTACACTTATATACAAGTTAGCCCAAATTATAGAATAATATTGTTAGGAAATGAAGTTTATACATTTCGATTTCCTTTAATTTATTTCTGTATTAAAAAAAGCTTTAACAAAATCTACTTTCAAAATAAACCGAAACCGTGTAACACATGGTCAATTTGTCAAACTGAAAATACAACTCTGAAACGATTATATTGATTTCCCCCCTTATTTTTTTCGAAAACAGCTGTTTAGATGTTTTTTTTTATCATTTCTTTAGTATTATGTTTTATAAGACAATGTGAGGCATAAAAGAAAATAGAAAAAATTTTATTCTAACCTCACATCTTAAAATCACTACACTTCAAGAACTTCTTAAATGAAAGAAATTTATAAAAAATAAATTAAAAACCAAAGCAAAAAGCCATAAAATTTCAACTACAGACACATTATTACGACAAAGTTCTTAAAAAAAACAAGAAATTGTTGTTGTATTAAAATCAACGAAAGTTGTAGTGAAATATTGTAATTTTTCGCAGTTTAATAAATAAATAAACTGAAAACAATTGTGGTACACATATATTTATACGTTTAAAATGTTAACTTAACTAATAACTAAAAGCTAAAAATACAGCAAAGAGTAGAAGGTTTGGAAGAAAAAATTGGCAAAGAGGTAACAGGGGAAAATTCAAACAATCGACCGAGCGACCGACTAACATTTCTATTATTGTAAATCAAATAAATGATGAAATTTAGTCAAATAAACTATTGCTATTGTTAAAATTGTTAGGGAAAACAAAGAAAGTTTAAATACACAGAAAAATTAAGCATAACAATAAATATGTTAAGATTGAAGTAGAAAAAAACTTTCGAAAACAAACGCAACCCATCTAAGTTGGAGTGTTATAAGAAAGGCAAAGGTTTTTTAAAACCTAACACAACTAAATTTTGTTCTTGTATTCTGGCAGCTGTTTAGTATGTATTAATTATATATGATGGTAGAAAACTAATTAATATTTTCTCTATTTTTTAGTTTGTAATTTTTAAAATCCTTTGGAGATTACTAACTGCGGAGAGCAAGGGCGAACAATTTACAATTGTGTTGTGTGGGCAAGGAAGCAATAAAGAGTTTCCAATACGTCTACTTTCTAATTCTGGAGTAAATAACGCTTGAGACGTTATTGTACTCTGGAAGACAGAACCAAAAACTATCAGTGTCAGTTATGTCATCCAAGGAAGAAACATCCTCAGTAGTAGCAGCCGTTACTGCTGTGGCCCCTACTACAGCTGCTGTCCCTACTGCAGCTGCTGTCCCTACTGCAGCTGCTACCCCTACTGCAGCTGTTGCCACTACTGCAGCTGCGACCCCATCTGCTCCTGCTGCCCCTTCTGCCCCTGCTGGTGTTAGTTTACCCAGCACTTCCTATGCAAATGTATTACAAAATCTTGAAGTAAAGAAGGGAACATCAGCCACAACAGCTTGTGTTGCTGTTGTTGAAAGTAAAACTCTCGCCAACAGTGCAAGGCAAGAGGACAACAACAATAACAATGAAAACCGTCCTAGTGTCAAAACGATGAAATCGTGGAGGGATGAAGTGGCTGCCGCAGCTGAAGAATCTGTGCCAGTAGCAAGTGTAGCTGGTGAAAAGCGTGCAGCCGCCACTGCGGATACAACCGCTGAAAATTCTTCTGAGGTCGATGATAATGGCGATTTTGTACCAGTGGTTTCTCATCATCGCCGTGATCGTAAAAAGGCTCGCAAAGATAAACCTCGTGATGTCAAAAATGGTAGCGGTGGCGGTGGTGGTGGTGGTGCTGGCAATAGTCATTCTGCTACCCAACAAACCTTTGGTAATCAGAAATCTGGCAACGGGCAACGTCGTGGCAATGGAGGTGGTAATGGCGTTGCTGTTGCATCCGATAAGGAAGGTGACCGTAAATTTCTACCTCGTCAACGTCAACGCGGCGTAAATAAAAAAGATCGTAAAGATGCTTCACCCAGTGCAAGCGCTGAAAACACCAGTAGCTGTAATGAAGCTAACAAAACTGGGGATGGTGATATTTCAGCCCAAACATCGGTCACTGGTAATGCAGCTGCGGCAGGTACTGCAGCTAATGCCACACAAGCTAAAAAATTTGTTGCTGCTCCACCACCAAAAGTAAATGCTTGGAAGGTAAGTGAAATTTAATTTTACATAAAAAATTTTATATGTAATATGCTTAGTGTTTGCAAAACAAACAATTTTTTTAAATAACCTATGACAACATTTTTAGAAAAAGCTTGTTTTGACCAAAGTTTCTATTAAAAATGTATATTTCTATTTATAGAGGATTTCTACAAATAGTCAAGGGGCAAATTACGGCATTCGATATCGATCAAAATTTTGTTCGATCATGCGAGTTTCCAATTAGAATTCTTTTTCGTTCGATATCGTATGCCGTAATTTGCCCCCAGCTTATTATGGGTTTGACGTACATAGATATATGCAAAAAAAGTCGATATTGAGAAAAACTATATATGTATGTAGCATGTTAACAAAAAGTTTTCCAATTTTATGTGGATTTTTTGTTAGCACCATTATTTTATCATAGTATTTTGTTTGGCCTTCTAACAGTATATGTTATAAATAAAAAGGAAAGCAGATTTATTGCTTGTTAAGTAATGAATATATAATTTACATAGCTTTTGTTAAAAAAATTTTTAACTTTAAAGCTATTAAAAAAAAAAAATAAAGTTCCTTAGAAAAAGTACTGGAACTTATAAACATACATACATATGTACATATACATATGTATTTTAAAAAGAAAATTCATTGTAACCAAATTGTTTTTTTATTAAATTAAAAGTAACTTTTTAGAATATTTGAAAAGATCAAGATATTGTTAAATAGTTCCTTTCAAGAGAAAAGAAATCGAATATATTCTGTAAAATGATTAAAAAGCTTCAGCTTACAAGATGGAACAAAAAGTAAAATTTGTAATATATTGACTTTTTTTATTTTATGCAGTCATTCAATATAGTGGGAAGAAAGTCGTTAAAACACAGTGTTAAAAAATGTTTGTCGGAAAACATTAAAAAAGGAAAATTTAATTAAAAAAAAACGAAAAGTCCCTAAAAAATTGTGTGATAATATTTTATATACCCATATGTACATTTGTACGTATGTACCATGATGGTAACTGCTTACCAACTTCTGCTAAAGTGAGCTACATATTGTAATTTAACTAGATAAGAAAACAAGAAGTTTATAACACTACTGTATGCGTTGTTTGTTGTCAAAGAATCGAAAAATGTTTTAAATTTTTAGTTGTTCGTAGGTTTACGTAAATATTTAAATTTTTCTAAAGAGCTGCGCAAAACTTTTTAAAAGTAATGTGTTCTATTTACACTACTTCTAAGCAATGCATTTTAGTATAAACCAAAATAACAAAACATGACTCTCACTTCAACAAACAATTCATGATTTGAAAAGTTTTTCCCTACGGTTTTGTTAATGCTGGTACTATTTTCAAAAAAAAATATTGAATATCAAACTAAAAAGTGACAATAGAAAAAACCGTAAATTATAGCATGAACATTAAGTATTAGGTACATTCGTATTCATAACAAAGCGCAATGTTTCTAATTGAAATTAAAAAAATTTATTTCTACAAATTTATTTATCAAGTTTAATAGTTTTTATTTTTATTATATTTTTATTTTCAATGTTTTGCCACTCCGTTGTGTGTCATCGTCAGGAAATTATTATTGGTTCTTAAATTTGATATTCCAATTTGAAAATTATAGTTTGAAATAAAAATGTTTTGTTAATTATATTTGTATATACACATTAATTTTGTAATAACAATTACTTAAATCATTTTTGATCATTTGGGTACCTGGCTATTGCGGTGTAATCGGGAATGAACGGGCACATAATCTCGCAATTAGGGCTTGAGAACTCGAACCCCTTCGTTGCAACAAAGGCCACTGGGAGGACAGGGCATGCTGCGAAACGATGGAACACTTCCTATGCCACTGCCCTGCTTTTGCATATGCAGAGGCCCAGTGTTTTTCGTCGGACACTATACCGGACGTGGCTCACCTAGGAGGTGTAGGATGGGCAGCGCTGAGGAAATTTGTTCTAAAGACCGGATTCCTGTGAGCCGTGCGATTTTTCTCGATTTTTTTCACTCTATTTTTTCCCTTTTTCTTCTTTATTCTCTTTTTTCCACCGCGAAGCGCACAAAAAGCCGACCGCAGGCTTAAGTGTATGTCCAAAGGGACATGATACCCTTCGAGGCTCCTTCTATCAACCTACCTACCTACATAATTTAGCAACATTTTCTAATCTTCTATATACATATATAAAGATACAAAAATTTGTATGTTCGTTTGTATTTTATAGCTGGTCACACCGTTGGACCGATTTTATTGAAATTTTTACAGCATGTTACTGATAGTCTCATGTACATATGTGTGTATATAAGTGAAAGAGTAACGTTAGTGATTGACTAACTAACTGATTTATTATCGTACAGCCCAAACTCATAAGGCTAGAAACATGAAATTAGAGCTGTGGGCTGGCTCACCACCCGATGTGCAGACCCACTAAAAAGGGATTTTTGGAAATTCAAATATTAAGGGTGTAAAAAAGGGAAAAATCGCTAACCTTCCTTCTATCTTCTAAACCAAACAAGATAAAAACAAACTTTTAAATCAATAAACATAGAAATTTTATTTTAACTGTATTAGTCTCATCTCCAAAGAATATGAATACTTTTTTGGTACTTTTTGGATATTCGAACTTATGGATAAAATTTGTACTTATTTTTGGTACATTTAAAGAAATATTTTTTTGAATTTTAATAGAATTCATGAAAAGCTTCACTTAAGCTTCTACTACATTTATACAACTATTTGAAAAAATTTCTATTGTGTGTATGTATGTATATTATTTCATGGTAACTCAAACAAAATGTTTCTCTCTATGCAATATTCCTTTGGGTCTTGGTCTACTATCAAAAATTCAAACATGTTTTGATTGCTCTATTTCATTTCTGTTCTGATTCCAGTTTGTTTTTTTTCAACATTTTTCTATTTCAGTTTTGTTGGAAAATTGCTTGTAAGCCATTTTTCCTAGGCTTGTGCAGCTCTAATGAATACAAACATATATACATATAAGAGTAACGTGACTGATTGATTGATTCATCATCGCACAGCCAAAACGGATAAGGATAGATAAATGCAATTTGGACTGTGGGTTGCTTTCCTGTTGTATATTTTTTATTAAGAAGGGATTTATGAAAATTCAAATATTAGGGGGCAAAATAGGGAAAAACTGGTAACCGTATGTCTGCTAAACTAAACAAGATACAAACACAATTTGAAAAAATCAGTGGACAGATGTCTGGCATTTTTTTAAATTTGGGAGCCTGGGAGGCAAAGCCAGATAAAAATTACATTTTGGTACATTTTTGGGTCCGTTATAACTACTAAACCAACTTTTTTAAAGCCAAACATTTTTTGAACTTTGATA
>NDXZ01070273.1:0-12323 GCA_003055125.1 Paykullia maculata | reverse complement strand
ATAGACAGCTTGGTAATCTAACAACAAACCATATAATTTAAAAAAAACTTTTTTTACACAAAAATATTATATTTGTGTGTAGACATGTCTTTGGGGCAATTTTAAAAAAAATATTTGTGAGATATAAGCCAAAAAATTTTTTTCGAGATATAGGCATTTTTTTACGTAAATACACGCAATGAAGTGTATATAACATTTGTCACAGTCAAATATAGCGCTCTTACTTGTTTGCTTTAATATAGTTTGTTAAAGATTTAGTCCTTTTTAATATTATTTTAACAAATATGTTTATATTAAAATAGTTTGTATTTTATTTTTATTACACAAAAAAGAAAACCAACTTAATTGTTTTAAAACCAATAATTAAATGCTGAAAATGTAATTAAAAAAAGTCATTAATATTGTCAATTAGGTATTGTTGTAAACAAATTTTTATTTTTTAATTTTTTCTAGAAAAAAAACTAAATTTTTATAAAGCGGAGCCCCTAGCTAACCGGGCCCCTAGGCAGTAGCCTACTCTGCCTAAAGAAAAGTCCGGTACTGCCCACGATAGGTTACTTTGTAGGTGTTTACCAAGATATTTTGTTGAGACGACCTTATGTACAAGTTTACCACCCACAAAAATACTAAAATTTTGACCATGAACCATATATGGCCTAAATCTTAAAAGTTTTGTTTTTTCGTCATTTAAACATAGCCTGTTTGGCCTCGCATACTCCGTTATCATTGTAAAATCATATTATATACGAGGTTTTAAAGGAGTTTCATGTTTATATGGGTAAAATACACTTAAGTCATCTGCAAACGTAATCAGTTTTTCAAAAAGTTGCAGGTTTCAAACATATTACCAACCTTGTGGAATGTGCAGAGTTTTATTTAACGTTAATTACTCCAGATTATTTCATTATCATAAAATTGCTGCTTAAGCATTTTGTTCAAAAATTAGAGAAAAACTTATCTCCGTAACATTGCGCAAAGGAGTACGATTGGAAATTCACCAACCAGTTCACGAAGAAATCCCTCCATTTACTTTCCCATCTACTAATAAAACTGCCACTATGCCACAAACAGTCGTTGAATTCCGTAACAAAACTTCCAGGCTACTACCTGATTTAAACGGTACTGCAGAAAACCTACAGAGCTTCCTTGACGCCTTCAGTTTGGTCGACTCGATCAAAGAAACTGATGATGCGATCGCGGTGAACTTGATGAAAACCCAATTAAAAGGATCCGCTCGCAATCTCATTTTTACGGAGAGTTTACTCCAGGAAATCATCTCTAAATTAAAATCCACTGCCAAAGGTGAATCTATAGAAGTTGTTACAGCCAAGCTAATAAATATACGCAAGCAGGGAAAAACTGCAAATACATACGCTAAAGAGGCGGAAGACCTAACGAAAAAGTTAGAAATAGCTTATATTACAGATGGCTCGCCACTACAGATAGCTGCCACCTATGCCACACGTTCGGCAACAAAGGCAATAATAAAGAACGCCTCTAATGAAAGGGTCAAACTGATCATGGAGTCAGGATCCTTTACAAGCCTTAACGATGTGATTGCTAAGTTTATTTGCAGTTCCACTGAAACGTATGGGTAACCGAATTCAACTCTGACCTTTGGCTCAAACAGACAGTAGAATCCTAATCACTCAAACCGCGGTAATTTCAGACAAAACGGCAATACGAATAATCACCCCTATTCTATTTGGCGTCGTCAACACAAGACGACACCGTTTTTGATCGTTTGCTGCAAATCGGTATTCCCGTAGTCAATATTGCCAACTATCGATAATTGTTGACATATTTTTGAAATTCTATAAGGCAATATTGCCGTTAATTGCCTTTAATTTTGTCGTCAGTATTTTAGGTGTTGTCTTGCATTGCTTTGTGTTGTGTTTTTATTTAAATAAAATGGAAAAAATTAAAATAACAAATAAATGCCAATTCGAGAAGCTTTTGGAAGAACTTGAAAAGAGTCCGACACTAGCCAGAGGATTTCGCAGGGGCATTACTCCTACTAGTTTCAAAGAATAGTGGGAAAGTATTGCTACGGTGCTAAACTCGCTTGGTCCACCAATTAGAACTGTTTACTTTTTTGCGGCACATACATAGATATTTTACTGTTTACAGGAAAGTGTTCCTTTCATCAGTGACAATGCTGCTGCAGCATCAACATCAACAGCTTTTGCAAAATTATTGCTTCAAATTTTTTATTTACTTCTCTTCTGGCAAGTTAAAAATACAAGATTTCTGTCTTTTTTCCACTATCATTTTTTTATTTTCTTCGTCACTGGAGTCCAAATCAGAAGGGAAGAACATTTTTATTTAAATTTCACTTATTTAACAGCACAGAACTTTTTTTTTAATCAAAAACAATAAAGAAAATTCAAGCATTAGAGATGTGTAATGTATTTTTTTAACATTGTCGATAAACAGTCAACGTCGCCTTAATACTCTTAAAGAATACCATATTAGTATTGCTGTTGTGTTGAATTGCTGTTGTCTTGAAATTGCCAACGAAATTGCCGACGCCAAATAGAATAAGGGTGAATAATTTCCAGAATAACAATCATAAAAATAACAACTCCAACAACACCCATAATTGTGCTAGAAACCGAAGGAATTATATCAAAAATAATAGGAATATTGATAATAATTATGAAAAAAAACGGCACGCAAAATAATGACCCTAACAATGGTAATTACTCTAAAAAATATCGCAACACACACACTATCAATAGCGATAACCCGGAAAACGGATACACCCCCCTAATGCATCCCAACAAACTTTCAACATTAACGTCTGTTTGTTGTTGTACTTTGTCTTTGCTGGTTCTTTTTATTTTAGTTAAATAAAACTACGATTTATTTTTGTTTTTGTATCTAATGTAATTTCATTTGTATTTTTGTTCTTTGTTTAATTACACAAATTTTATGTTTCTTATAGTTGAAGTTTTTGTTCAGTAGTTTCAATTTGTTGTTTTAATTTAACTATAATTAATTAGGTTAAAGAATTTAAATAAGAAAAAAAAACACTTGTTATTACAATGTTACACGTTACGTATCAGCTCGTTGACTGCCCAAAAACGACTGGACTTTTGATTTATTAATTGTGTCAAGCAAACATGACAAATAAAAAACGGGAAAAATAAAGTGCAGTGACAACCAAAACAGTGTGAACTATAAACAACGTTAATTTATACAGCTATTTAGGTTCGAAATCAACTATGAACTCTATAATTAAACGTAATCAGATTAGAAAATTACCCATAGAATTCAGTGGGAAAACCAATATTAATGGTATCGGATGGGGTGTGATACAGACAATGGGCGTAGTAGACACCGATTTGATAATTGAGAATTTTGGAATACCACACGAATCCCATGTCGTGCAAAATGACTTCCAGATACAAGTAGGCGGAATTATAGGAATGGATTTCATAAGAAAGTATGAGTGCATACAGGATTTTCAAGGAGAACAGGATCGTAAAATCCCAAAAACCTTTCATATTCAGTATGAACTCGGAATACAATTTATGCATTGGCCAGCTGTAAGTTTCATCTCAGTACCAGCAAGATCAGAAGTCATCAGGCAGATAAAATTCGAATTAAACCATGAAGTAGTATTAATACCCCAACAAGAACTACAAGATGGTGTCTACGTAGCCAACACAAACAACCCAAGCCCAACTATTAGTCAAAATTATAAATAATACAGATAAAAAATTGATAATTGAAAATGTACAGGTAAAAACGGAAAATTTAAATGATTACCATATGATAAAGACTACTCAAACTCCCAAGAATCACAAGGAAAAAATGGATAACTTGATCAAAAAGGTTCAAAAAAGGTTATTTCAGATTTAAAAGATTACCTTATGGTATTAAAATGGTTGGTTATCACCAACCCAAACTTTTGTATATGTGAACGATTTGATTGTAATTGGCTGTTCTACGGAAAACATGATGCAAAATTTAAAAGATGTATTTGGTCTGTGTAGAAAATACAACCTTAAATTACATCTCGGTAAGTGTTTATTTTTTTGTCAACAAGTGACATTTTTTTGACACAAATGTGCAGATAAAGGTATGTTACCAGATCACAGCAAATTTTTGATAATAGAAAATTATCCCACACCAAAAAATGGTGATGAAGCTAAACGCTTCGTTGCATTTTGCAACTATTAAAAAAGATTTATTCCCAACGTTGCTGAATCATTGCGCAACTTGACTAGATTAACTAGGAAAAATGTACCTTTCGTATGCATTCTAATATCAACGTTCCAAAGTCAACTTTTAAGTCGGCAGATCCTCCAATACCCGGACTTTGAAAAAGAATTCTGCATACGCAAGCAAACATGCATGCGGTGCTGTCCTTAGCCAAGAAAAGCAAGGTGTTCATTTACCAATTGCTTACGCATCCAGATCTTTCACAAAGGGTGAAAGCAATAAATCGACAATCGATCAGGAAGTCAATGCAATCCATTGGACAATCAAATATTTTCGACCATATATCTATGTCAAAAAATTTTTGATATGGAGCGATCACCTAACTATTCTTATTAAAAAACCCATCGTCAAAACTCACTCGTATGAGGTTAGATATGGGGGAGTATGATATTGTAATGGAATACATTAGGGGTACGGACAACAACGCGTAACCAAGCATAAAGTCAAACAAGTACTGAAAGTAACCACAAGACTTTAGGCAAAAGTTAATCGCGATTGTGCAATCCATGGACACACAGTTAAAAAATACAGTTAATTTAAAGGTATATAAGGCAATAAATGCCAAAAAAACACCGTAAAACGCCACAGATATTGCGAAAATGTGTTTCAATATCTCAAGACTCAATTTTTAAGTTCCCGAATCCCTAATTTCAATGTCGACTTAGGTCACTTCTTTCCAAAGCTTGAAAAAATAGCTGATAACATGGCTCTGACAACCACAAGACTTTCACTGGGTGATCGTCTGCTTAATATCGCTAGAATGGATATCGAATCCTTTAAAAATAAAGGTAATGGCCTTTTAAAAAGGTTGACCCTTATGCTCACACCAAAATCAACGAAAATTAATAATGAATCTGATAAACTCTCCATCATGCAGAGATATTATGATGATCCCATTAGTGGAGGTCATAAAGAAATAACGCGCATGATCAGAAAAATAAAACTTTGATATCATTGGAAAGGCAAGACCAGAGACATTACCAGATATGTCAAACAATGTCAGGCATGTCAAAAGAATAAACATGCAATTAAGGGTAAAGAACCCTTTATCGTAACGCCAACTCCAATAAAACCATTTGAGATTGTCATCATATACACAATCGGTCCCTTACCAAGGTTCGACTCTCAAAATGAGTATGCTGTTACTATAATGTGTGACTAAACCAAATATTTGGTAGCAGTACCCATTGATAACAAATCAGCCCAAAGTGTTGCTAAAGCAATCATGGAAGGATTCATCCTGATTTATGGTCCGATGAATAAAATGGTCACCGACATGGGTACCAAATATATGAAACAAATTTGACAAGAGCTATGTACTCTGATGAAAATTGAGAAAACTAATTCAACAACCTATCATCATCACTCGGTAGTGTTGAAAGGAATCACAGAACTTTAAACGAGTACCTGAGATCCTACGTGTCAAATAAAAAATCCGATTGGGCTATGGCTATGGCGATTGGACATGTGGCTAAAATTCTTTGTGTATTGTAACAATACCACCCCATCCACAGCCCATGAGTATTATCCATTTCAGTTTAGTTTTGGAAAAATACCATCATATCTGGAATTTACTAATGGCACTAGTATAGCTCCACTGTACAACATAGATTCGTATGCAACGAAGGTAAAGTTAAGGCTCCAAGTTGCACATCATAGAGCCGCAAGTCTTGTCCAACAAGCTAAACTGAGTAGGCAGCAGAGTTCCAATGATAGAGCTAACACTGTCGACATAGCCCTTTATGACCTGGTTCTTCTCAAAAACGAAGCAGGTCACAAATAAGATAATGTCTATTAAGGTCCATTCAAGGTAAAAGGTAAAAAAGGTAAAAAAAAAGGAAAGAAGGCCGTAGTCCACAAAAACAGACTAAAGTCATAGACAAGCCGTGAGAAATACTCCGATTTTGTCATAATTTTTTTTAATTCGCACCCTCTGTAATTTTGGATTTACAGACACTATTTTTCCTTATTTACTTATCTTTTGAATTGTATGCTTAAAACATTGACATAATAGGTTTTATTTATTAGTAAATATCAATTTTTTAGAAAAAGTCAATTACTAAAGGTAATGTGACTATTTTAGTTTTTTCTCCTACTTTTTGAACAAACATTGGTTATGTTAATTAACGATGTCAAAAAAAAAATAATTTGCCGTGCGAATAAATTGGCCAGGCGGCGCACTGTGTCACGAGGGTGGCCAAAAATGGTTTAGATCAATGTTAACATTTGAACGTCTTTTTTTTAAACACTCTGGTTAGATGATATCTAAAATATCTTCTTAAAATGTTTACAAATTTTAAAGTTATAGTGGTTCAAAGTTAAGGTGTGTGTACAGCATACGAAAATTATAGGAAAATCCCAAACTTTATGTTCATTTATAATACTAAGAATTTAAGTATTTGAATATAACAGCTACCAAAATTTGTAACAAGGTTGTAAGTGATGCTTCTAGTTATAATTACAACATTGTTTTTGTTTACAAATATTGATCATATGTCAGATACCGTTAGAAAAAGATAGTAGTGAGCCATTGTCAAGATTTTTCAGCAACCGTGAACTTTCGTAGAGAATTTAAAAGAATGTAGATATAACATTTTTCCTGTTTTTTTGTATTTTGTAGCTACAAGTATGTGTTTTAATATTTTTAAAGTTCAGCTGCCCGATATTGATCGAAATTTTTTTGATTGTTTTTTAGTGTCAACCTCGTTGCGGATTCGTACTATTTTTCAACTGTGGCTAGAGATAAAGCAAAATAGACCCTGCGATGTTATGCGTCATGTTAAAGATTTTGTAGAAAATCATTTTAAACGAGTATGATTAGAAAGGGAACAACAGAAAATAAGGCTTACTCTTTTAAAAATTTGTAACAATTGGTCTGAATATCATCGCATGAGAAATAGATTTGAAACTGAGTTTAGTGATTGGCTAGGTAGCGAACTATTGGTGGATTCATTTGTAATATAAGTTTTAGTATAAAGTTTTGGTTTTGCAATAAAACTAAATTGTGTTATACTATATAAGAAAGCAAATACAAGTGGTAGAGGCCAATCGAATGTTTCTTATGAGGAAGGTTCAATGATGAAAGAAGGCGAGTGGAAGAACTTGTCGCTTCTACTTCATCTGAAGCTCTTAAAAAAGCCGCAGAAAGGGTAACAGCTTCAAATACTAATGAGAAAATTTCTGTTGAAATTGCTCTAGCATTATACATTGATATGGATTTATCTATGAGGCAGTACAATATGATGAGAAAAGTTCTGTTCACGAAGATTGCTTTCCGTCATATTATATGATTGCATATGCTGATGGCATTCAAGTAACAGAAACTTCTGCAGAGGTTTTTAGACAAAACTGTAAGAAGCATTTTAGATGTTCATGATATTGATACCGAAAATGATATAGTTCTGGAATGCAAGTGGATATTTGACGGCAATAGTGGTCATAGTGTATACAAACAAAAATTTTAAAATGAGGAAGCTAGTGATAAGTTTATGTTTGTTACTTCTTTCGTTTCTTTACGATTGTTAGATTGGGCAGATCTTGGAGGTTATGTAGACCACTTCAAATTATTTTTCCAAAGGAGAATCCAAATGTAATACAATCAGTAAGGGATAGCATAAATTCAGAAATTGAAGGTTTAGATACATATAATTACATTTCAAAAAACAAAAATCTTAACGTTCATTATAAAATGCAGTTGACGATAATAGATAGTGTCGTTTAAAATGTATTAAGTGGTAACAGTAGAAGTTCAACTTGTGCTTTATGTCAAGCATAGCCACCTGAAATGAACAGCTTATCGATTTTTGAAAGGGCTGCGAATGAGCAGTGCTATCAGTATGGATTGTCGACATTATATGCATGAAACAAATGTTTTAAATGCATTTTGCATATTTCTTGCAAACAGCATACAAAGAAATAGAAAGTGGTAGGAAACGAAAATAAAGATCAGGTTGCTGAGCAAAAGAGAAATATTCAAGCAAAATTTAAGTCTTAAATGGGTCTTATAGTTGATAAGGTTAAGACGAAGTATGGCACAACGAATGATGGCAATACTGCAAGGCGCTTTTTCTCTAATGTGGAACTTTTAGCTCAGATTACTAATTAAGATGTAAGGTTAATAAACTCAACTGTGCACAAAATTTTATTTCATGGTATAGATTTTATTAAATATTCTACCATTCCCATTGGAATGTTATCAGAAGAAGCAATAAAATCAAGTCATAAAATTATAATAAATGCAAGATTAGGACGTACGAGAAATATAAGTAGGATTGCCTCCATGAGAGACCTCATAAATTATCTAATTCTGCAGTCAGAGCCATCAGTTTCGATGCATAGTCAGAAAATACTTTTAAAAAAAAGTGATTTAAATAACCTGAAATGGTATTTAGTTAAAAAAGAAAAGATTTAACGACAAAAAAACAGCGAATGAATCATTGGTAGAATCTGAAAGTGATTACAGTGATAATAGTTAATATTCTTTGATTGCCTGTAATACTTATATATATTTTATGTATGTATGTTTAATATGTTATGTTCAATAAATAAAATTTATGTTTCTAAATTTCTTTCTACTGAGCGGCAAGGACTTACATACTAAATAAATTTTTGTAAAATTTTGCTCTTATCTGATCACTAATTTACATATTATAATAATTTTTTAATAGAGGTTGTATGAGAGGTGGGCGTGGCACTTACTGCATTTGCTCGAAATCTTGCATAAATACTTCTTGTCCTAAGGAAAACATTCATGTCAAATTTCACCTCCCTCCCTACTCACGCTGCTTCTATTTTTGGCCATCCGTTGTATGAAATCGCGACACAGTGCGGCGGCAGGAGTATTTTACCAACCCAGATAAAATTCACTTTAGTATTTAATTAAAATACTTTATTTCATTTCTACTTTGACTAAATTCTACAATCAAACACCTTTTCTTCATTTCGGAGGATTCCAGTTTTCCGAAATCTTTCTCTTTGTTTGCTTTAGGCACCAGGTAATATATATTCTACGTTAATTAGTTACCAATTTTACACTTAGTTATTTAATTATGACCATTTAATTCTTTAATTTTTTGTTTTAACTACTTTAGAATTAAGTTTGTAAGTTTCATAAATGAGTTGACGACTTTAGTGAACATGTCCTCTTACTAGTATTTAAAAAAAAAAATTCCTTTCATTTTATTTTAAAAACGACATATGTAGGTATGTAAGTTTTATGTTTCCGTAAAACATCTGGTGTCAAAACTGTTTTTTCTTGTACGGCAGTAGAAAATTTTAAAACAGTATCCACCATAAATAGGGTGGCAATTAATTAAGTCGGCAATACTTTTTTTACTGGCGGCCATTTTGTCAGCTGTCAAGTGATTTATGTTTAGTTTGGTGTGGCATTTCAACATGAACAGACTGACGCCTGAAGAACACTTCCAAATTTTGCAAATTTATTTTGAAAATCATGGTTCTGTTTGAAATACGTATCGCGCACTACGTCCATCTTATTTTGTCTAGCAACAAAGCTCAGTTTTGTTTAAATGGATACGTCAATAAACAAAACTTCTGTATTTGGAGTGAAGAAAATCCTCAAGTGTATATAACTGACTGCGTGGTGTGCCTTATGGACTGGTGGAATCATTGATCCGTACTTCTTTAAAAACGATGCTGATCAGAATGTACAGTCAGTGGTAACCACTATAGAGCCATAATTACTGACTTTTTCGTTTATCAATTGAACAACCATGATGTGCAGGAGCTGTGGTTTCAAGAAGTCGGTGCAACATGTCGCACAGCTCGTGTCTCAATTGATTTATTAAAGGAAACGTTTGGTTACAGCATAGTTTCACGTTTCGGACCCGTGATTTTGCCTCCAAGATCATGCGATTTAACGCCGCAAGACTATTTTCTGTGGGGATATGTGAAATCGCTAGTCTACGCCGATAAGCTTGAAACGTTTGACCACTTGGAAGACAACATTTTCCGCGTTATTGCCGATATACGCCCACAAACGTTGTAAAAAGTAATCGAAAATTAGATCTTCAGATTAGACTACGTCCAAGCCAGCCATGGCGGTAATCTGCCAGAAGATTACCTTTTGAATAAAGTAAATCTCATGTCAATTTAAAAAAATGCACCATTTAATTCATAATTTTAATATGGAATAAAACCCATATTAAAATTATATGCCTATACAAAAAACACCCTTTATGTTTTAAAATATTTGTGTATTTGCTTTATAATATAATCCGCTCAAAATTATACTTACGCGCTTCTGCTCAATTGGTGTGTATGAATATGAATCTATGTTTTTGTCTCTAGTAACTTCATCATTTCAGCATGAACTAATGCATCTTTCAAAAAGAGTTTACTGTTAATGATTTTAAATTACATTTTTTTAAAACTAAGTTGATTTAAAAAATCTTTAATAGTAAAATTAATCAATATTAACAGGAATATAGGCAGACAATAAAATAATTCTTTATATGTATTTTTTTTAATCTCTTTAAATGAGTTGATTTTTTACAGAATCTGTATGCGAAAATAAAAGAAGTTGTCTGTATGACTGTTTGATTTACTCTGATGAATTAAAAACAAGTAGTCAAACCACTTGTGTATGTTATTACAAAATTTTTTATTATGTCTTTACTTTACTTTCTGTACAAGAACACTATTAAGAATTGTAACATCATCAATGTGACAAATTAAATACTCAAAATATCATACGATTGTACCGTTAGTTTAAAAGAAATAAGAAAAAATAACATTAGGGCAAATAAAACTATAAATAATGAATCAAATAATAATTAGAAACGTCGTTAACATTGCTGCCAGTCTTGAACGGAATATTTGACGTTTATCATCTTTTGGTAAAGAATACAGTTTAATATTTGGGCGTTTATAAAAGTTGATGTTTCAGTCTTTAAAGTAGCCACGCTGACGAGGCCATCAGAACCAGCATGGGTTTCTATTACACGTCCAAGTTTCCAGCACGCGGGAGAATAATTTTCTAGAACAACATCATCGTTTTGCAAATTAGATTTTTCTGTTTGCCACCTCGTCCTAGGTTGAAGGGACAGAAGGTAGTCATAAGACCAGCGATACCAAAAATACTGTGTTAACTGTTGAATTAGTTGCCATTTATTCAGAGTAGATGTCTTCAGGTGGGTAATATTGACTTCATGTAGAGCATTAAGAGACCTTCTAATCAAAAAATGACCTGGGCTTATATACAGTAAATCATCAGAATCAGTTTGTACCAATAGTCTAGAATTGAGAAGGACCTCAATTCTTGTTAACAGTGTAGTTAATTCCTCGTAGTTTAGTGTAGCTTAACTTTTCTCCGTGGATCCCCATGCTCCTCCAAAGTGAGGTGCAGCGGGCGGAATAAAGTGCCATTGTACACCTTTAAAAGATAAGAAGTTTGAAGCATTAGTATTAACTTCAAAACTCTTTACTAATTTGTTTTGCCAAGTTTATTAGCAGCTCCTTGAAAATTGGTTCCATTGTCACTATGAATGTGACCACAAAGTCCTCTTCAAAGCCACTTAAAATGCATCAGAGCTTAGGTCAGTAACTGGTTCCATGTGCACTGCCTTTGTAACTTGGCAAATGAAAACCGCAACATATGCCTTTACAATTGGTAATTTGCGACCATCATGTTGTTTGTACATACAAGTCGCATCCATCTTCATAAAATGGGTATGCAGCGTTAACACGATATTTGGCTAGCTCCACCATTAGTTGCTCATTAGTTTTAGCAGTGTAGCGATGACAGACTTTGCGTAAGTGATAGACACATTTGACTAATTCTTGTGCTCCGACAATCCAATATTTTTGACGGAGAGTAGCATCATTTATATAACTTTTGCATGTAAATTACTTAAGTGACAAGCATAAACGATTTTAAAGGCAAAAAGAGAGTCTTTTGATAGAATTTTTTGATGTTGACTATCATACGGTAAATCAGCTTAAGAAAGCCTACCCGCCACTCGTAATACACCACGCTCATCCAAAAACAGAGATAACTTGTTTAACTTTTTTCTAGCGATAGGAGTATTTTTCTTGATATTCTCTATAACTTCTGCATAATCGAAAAGTTGATA
>NDXZ01070272.1:0-15039 GCA_003055125.1 Paykullia maculata | reverse complement strand
ATTTTAAAGAAAAAAATTTTCGATTTTTAAGCAAAAAAGAATTTTTTTTTGAGATAAAAGCAAAAAAAAATATTTTTTTTCGAGATATAAGCAAAAAAAATTTTCTTTTTTAACACAAAAATGATTATATTGGGAAAAAAAAATGTTTGTGTATTTTGAAAAAAATTTACCAATTTACACACATAGAGAACGTAGTGAAGGGTACATAAGATTCGGTATAGCCGAATATAACGCTCTTACTAGTTTTCAGTTCATTTTGTTTCTTTTTTACCAAACTTTTATTAGGATTTCATATGAAAGAAAATTAGGCAAACATTTACCCACACAAATTCTTTAAAGGAATTTTTTCCTAAACAAAAACTTACTCACATCCCCTCTTTTGTGACTATGTGTAAGTAGTCTATGTATTTTTTTATATTTTTTTGTGTTGTGTTTGCTTGTCAGAAGTTGTGATTTAGTTTTAAAATTTTGCTTCAAGTGAATATGGTTTAAACTGTTAAAGTATAAGAATCTTCAGAATTTACATTGACATATTTTCCTTCCAAAAATGTTCTCTTTCTACTTTAAAATTGCGTTTGGCATTCATAAAGTAAAAGTTTTATTGAGAAAAGTTTAATTTTTATGTATGTATGTATGTATACATTTGTCAAAACTGACCTGCAGCTATCTTGAACAAAACACAACAAATTTAATGTAAATACAAGTATGCAACGCTTTCTATTCCTGTCGCGCACATAAAACAAAATTTGCTGCCAGCAAAATTAGTCATTGTGTTGGCTATCATGTACAACTTGTTTCTATGTTTTCAAAATTTATGGAAGAGTCATTAAGACCTGTATGAGTACGTACAGCATAGCAAAATAAAGAAAAAATGCTTTAAAACTTGCTTCAGGTAATATGAGTCATATGATAAAAGATGTTCATCTACTAATCTTCTGACCTGACAGAGTAGCAATATTTGAAAAAAAAACTAAAAAGCCCTTGGCTTTTAAAGGATCACTTGCCATCTTAATGCAATGAAGAATAAGCTTCAGGTCATTGACTACAACTGCGAGTAAAATCTTTTAAGAGTGCTTAAAATTCAGACAAAGCTTAGCTATTTAACTTAAATGAAGGTTTGTTTAATTTTATAATAATTTGGAATTAATAAAGAATATAGTTTGAAATATAAAAAAAGTTTTAAGTAATCGCGTTTAAATAAATCCTTTATTCATGTGTTTTATCCTTTTATAGAAATGTTTTTATTGTTTTACATATTTAAAAAAAACCGATTTATAAAACTAAAGCCCCAAAGACATTCTGTCCATATAATATTGTTTGTAAACTACGAAAAACTAATTTTAAAAAATGTTCAACTATACAATTTGAAAATGGATTTTCTTTTTTATTAAATCTAAGGACACACACGACGATTATAGTTGCGCAAGTCTTGAGTTTATAGATGTTTTTTACAGTTTGCGGTGAGGAGAATAAAAGGGGAAAAATATTTTAAGTAATTCTTTTATTCGTTTTTTTTTAGTTGAACATTTGACTTTGCTTTTCATTCGGTGTTTCGCATTTTGGTGTGTAAAAACATAATTTAATACAGAAATAAAAGCTAAACAAAACAGAAAAATTGCCGAAAAAATTGACGTGTGTGGACATAAAAGCAATTTCAAAAGAAAATAATGAAAAAGTTTGGCAATTAAAATCGTCGTGTGTAAGCTTAGACTAAGCGAAAGGAATTAAATCTATCCTTTGTATTGTAAATAATTATTAAGAAAATAATTTTGTGTTTACTCTGTCAAAACAGAATTTGAAAAGATATTTTTTTTGATTTCAATAAATAAGTAACGCAGAAGCTTTACCATAAATATAACTATTAGTGAAGGTCTTAAATTTAAGTTATATAACATTAATGGGTATCTTCTAGAATTTTAGTAATTCACACTATTACCAAGATTGCGAACTTCTCAATTTTACAAAGAACTAGCGTAAGCTCTAATATCTTATGTGACTTTCTGGGATGCATCTTAAGAAACTATAAGCGGAACTCTACTATATTGTATATGTATAAAAACCTGTCTGGATTTTTAGTAAATTGATATAAGAAAGACACAAACTGAATTCAATGGTGTGCTAATAGAAAAAGACAATGAGCCTCTTAACACAGCGAAGCCATCTTAAGAAAAGAAAAATCTTACGAAATAATGCTGCCATTAAAATTTACTTGACAAACATCTCTTCTAAAGCTGTCGTCGTATTTGGAAGTTTTTTTTTATTAACAACAACTTATGCTGAGAAATCTCTAGGTTCTTTTATTACTACCCCCATATCATATATGAAAGTAAGTGTTTTTGTTTTTCTAAAACAACTTGGGCATAATGTATCACCTTGCAAGTCAATTTCAAAGTTCTACTATATGTTTTAAAATGAAATTCTTTAAACATTTAAAAAAAATGTTACAATATTTTTTGTTACATTTTACTTACTTTACTTAATAGGATTAATTAGGAAAGTGTATTTTTAATAATTGATAATAAAAAAATAAAAATAAAAACAAATATTTAAATTCATTTATATTTGTATATTTTTTACTAATGAAATTTTTAAATTTCTAAAATTTTTACTAAATATTTTTTTTATAAAAAACTCTTTTAAAATTAACCTTTTGTAGACAATTTTTAACAAATTCTTTGTTAAGCAAACTTTTCGTATAAATTGCACACTGAGACTTAAATATGCTTATTAAAGAAGTTTTTTTTTTTAAATTAATATTCTTAAAGCACAATTTACGCTTTTTTGCTGCCTTTTCAGCCTTAATATTTTTACTTAAGGCTTTTCCTTTGCCTTGTTTTTGTGTCTGAAATTGTTTAAAAGAGCATAAATTTAAGCCTTTAAATCAGATTATTTTCAAACATTTTTCTTTGCCTACTCAAGTGTAAGTCTCAAAGCAAATTACAAAAAAAAAAAGGATTGTTAAAGTAAACAAATTTAATGATTGCTTGTGCAAGAAAGCTTTACTGCCAACATAATATGGGTTTTCTAAGAAACAAAAAATCATTAAAAAAAATTGTTTAAGCTTTTTCCTAGTTCTGGTTAAAATGTACTACTTTATAAAATTTATATATTATTGTTGCCAAAAAAATTTAATACAGATAAATATAAATATATATTTTAAGGAATATTTAATATGGTTTATTTTATAATATAAAAAAAATGGAAAAATAACACTGTGCAACAGTGAAAAAAGTACACAGACTTGGCTATATAGGTTCGATTGTACTACTTGAGCTGAATAAAACCCTAGTTCCGTTTTGCAAAATTAGTTCGCCTCCAAATATTGGAGGCTTGGTAAATTTTCTGAAAAATGATACCATAACCTTTTAGCCAATAACTCATTCAGACTTGGTGATAGCGTTTTAATGTATTCAACAAATTTGTAGATAAGTATCTAATGAACAACCTTTTGAACATATTATCACCGGAAAACAAACTTTTTGTTTATTTTTAAGCAAATGCAAAAAAAAATTGGATGTTTTTTACTTTTTTGAGCATAGCTTGCAGGAATCGTTCTTTTTCCCCATACTTTCTGCTACGAAAATGTAGCCAGAGTAAAATAGACCAACTTTTGTGGACATACCTAAACGATCTAAACATGATCAGAAGTCTTAATATAGCACAAATTACCTTTTTTGCGAAAAACACCGTTTTTTGAAGAAAAATTTTTCAAGGTTATGGTTCAAGGTTTCGGAAAATATACCATAAAATTAAAATGCGAACTAATATTGCAAAACGGAGCTAGGGTTTTACTCTGCTCAAGTAGTACTATCGAACCTATATAGCCAAGTCTGTGCACTTTTCAAAAAGTTGTTTTTTGTCGCATAGTGTAATTTTTGCAATAAAAAGTTTATATGAAAATTTTTTTAATAATTTGTTAAGTTGTTGTTTCAAGAAACTAAATTACTTTCCCACATTAACCGAAGAAAAATAGCAGAATAACTGACGGAAGAGCCTGGGAGCCTTGAATTGCTTTACTGTTTACCTTTAACTTTTCAAAGATAATAAACTTTTTCAATTACTTTACCCTTCGTCTAACACATGCTTCGATTGTCATATTCGTAACAGGTTTCAAGTTTGTAGCTTCATTACAAATACATTTAAAACAAGTAAGAGCGCTATATATGGCTGTGCCTAATCTAATATACCCTTCACTACGTGTATTTATGTATGTATCTAATATGTGTGTATACGTATACTTATGTATGTACGTATGTATTTACATGTCCGAAAGGTATTTAAAGTCTATTTAGGTTTTTCGCCCATATCTTTGCTGATTCTTGGTCAATTAGTACAATTTTTTGAAATTTTCCAAAAAGGCATGTCTTACACACAAATATAATCATTTTTGTGTAAAAAAAAATTAAAAATATTCTCGCTAAATGTCGGATTTTGGTGGTTTTCAATAGCAATAATCTCGGCGAAATTTCTGATTGTTTAATACCAATAACGGTTCCGTACGACATCGGGGGTTGATAAAAGTTTATTTCAACAGACAGACGGACAGATACTCAGACGGACATGGCTAAGCCGACTTCCCTATCCATAAGGATTCAAAATATATATACTTTATGGGGTCGAAAAAGAATATTATAGAAATTACAAACGGAATGACAAAATTAATATACCCTTCTCACCTATGGTAAAGGGTATAGCAAGTTTAAACCTAAAAAGGTCTGGGCAGACCCATGTGTATGACGGTGGGCTAAGGAGTTTTTTTTTCCAAAAAAACTGTTTTCAATGTTTTTTTGCTCTTAAGGTGGCAGAATATTAAAATATTTTTCAGTCATTTCAACTTTTGTGGTTTAAAATTGTTTTAATTAAATAAGTAAACAGTTTTCTTTTCAATACGAATCGAAAACTGTAAAATATAAAATGTGTAAAATAGGCAAATTTTTAAACACATTATGATTTAAATTGGTAAAATTATAAAATAATTATTCAACTTTAATGTTAGTTTTAGTTGCTGTTTATTTTATTTTTTAGTTTAGTTTTGGCATATAAATATATTATTAATAAATTTTTAATACGGAAATTATTTAAGCCCTATTCAACAATTATGTTTTATTGCACTCGTGCCTTTTGCTCTTCTACATCAACACATTTTTAAATAGAAATATTTATATTTTTTCCACATGCTAAGGATAAAAATCGTGTTAGAACGTAAGTTTACACTTAATAGCTTACAATCCATTTATTTGGACATCTCCTTAAGCACCAAAATTTATTTAAATGATTTCTCTATTTACATTCATCAATTACTTGGAAAGAAAAGAAAACAAATACAATTTCTTATATAAGTGATGCATTTGAAATTTTTACTTACTTTCGAAATTTATCGCATCAAACATTTTTTAAATTATAATTACACAGGAAATGTTTTTAATAGTTTATTCATGTGCTACAACAAATCTTAAATAACTTAAATGTCTTTTACAAAAACGAAGACAAGAAAATAAAAAAAACCATGATGATAACGACTTGTAGAAAAGCAACACTTTATTTGCAATTATGTTTATCCTCTTTTAAGTGTTTTTTAAACACTTCGGCCAAGGCAGTGACTCACAATGTACTACATTTTTAAAATATGTTTTTTGTTAAACTTGAAAAAAATATTTTGTTATAAATTTGTTTGAAATTTTTATTTATTTTTTTGTTCATATTTTCTTCGACCTTTTAATTTAGTTTTTTAATTATAACAAAACTCTTTTTTGTTTTATATACTATTGTAAGTATTTTTTTATTTGATACTTGGGTATTAAGTTTGCTTAAAAAAAGTACCAAAGGAGCTGAAAATATCGAATACAAAATTGCATTTATATTAAATAAAACAAAAAAAAATTTTTTTTAAATTAAGAAAATAACCTTAAACATAATTTAAACTAAATAAATAATTTTATTATTTTTATATTAAAAAATCTTAAGAAATTTCCGCTTCTTTCTGCTAAGAGGCTTAGCAGATTGATTCCTTTTTCGAAAAGATTTTTTTTCTTTGTTTAATTTAAAATAACAATATTCTTATTAGATGTCTTATACCAAATTTAAAAACAAAATTCCGATGGATATCAGATGCCGTAATTTGCTCCCAGTTTCTATAAATCTTTTAAAGCGTTATTTAAAAGAAGTTTTTTTTTAATTTTTTTTTTTATTAACCCTACGGTCAATGACCAAAAATATATACGTTAGTCAATGACCGGGTACCCTGGTACCCCTTTGTACTTGTTTGTACGTTTGTTTGTGTCGTTATATTAAATATTATGTTTTCGCATTTAATAGTTTTTAAAAACAACTTTGTTGTTCTAATCCGTGTTAACTTTTCATACTATATCACATAAAAGTACACAAAAAATGCTTTTTGCAGAAGCCCAATTTGCCCAGTTTTATTCAAATGCCTATATGTTATCCAAAAGCTGCAAAATATTAGAGTTAAGGTGGTTGTCTTTTTTTGCTTATATCTGAGCCAGTTATTGATGGATATTGCTAATTTTCAATATAATTTTTTAAGGGAATATTTCTAAAAATTCGATCCCTTATACAATTCTGGACAAGCTATGGAAGCTACAAAAAATTTAATTCCACTGTACGGGTACCGGGGTACCCTGTCATTGACTGACGTAGGTGTCGAATGTTAAACTGTTTTACACATTGATCTTATTAATAATATTTTTTTGTTGTTTAATGTTTATAAACACCCTAATTGCGAAGAACTGAAGTTTTATTGCAATATCTTTATTATTATAGAATTGCGAGCATTTTTAAGTTGAAAAAAGGTACCCGGTTACCCGGTCATTGACCGTAGGGTTAAAAAAACTAATAATGAAAATTGCGCTTAGAGGAATTTCAATGCTTGTTTTAATCTTTATATAACCTTTAAACAAATTTTCAATTGAGATTTAGTTTTGTTTTATCTTATATTTTCTGTTTAAATATTTAAAAAAATATATTCATTTTATTATTAAGTTAAAAGTGAAAACTTGGTCAAAGTTTGGTAAAGTTTAGGAACTACTGTTTTAGAATATTTGTGTTAATTATCAAGGATACTGACAGCAAAATGTTCTAAAAGAGAATAATGGTATAATTTAAATAAAAAAGGCATTACATTTAGTCAAAAAGACACGCCAACTTAATTTGTGCTTTTATACAGGTTAAGATTAAAATTAATGCCTTCATCGGTTGCAAAAAGATTTGACTAAATGCCAAATAAGTAGGATAAATGTTTTATTTTTAAGCCAAGAAAATTATTTTATTCAACCCGATCAAAAGTCATTATATTAAATGTCAAAATTATAAATTGAAAAACTACATTTTTATTATACACTTAATTTATTCTTAAATATTTTTTGTTTATTTAAACTCACTTGAGTTAACTTGGATGGTTTTTCATAGAAATATTTAAAGATCGCCGATGCTAAGTGCTTTTATGTGCCAATTTGTTATTTAATAAAAAGTTACTTTACTGTTTTTTATGTTTAAACAAAGAACAATGTTGTCATTAAGTGCCAAAAATTAAATTTATAAGTTTTGTAAAAAGATTATAAAACTCTAACTAAACACTTTCCTTTTACGTAGGTTAAAGCTACTTGCATAGAATTAGGTATAAATGTTGACACCATTAAGATAATGCGATTCTTATTTAACTAAATCACCTAGAAAAGAGCATTTTGAAATAGACCCTTTTTTTAAAACTCTTTCTAGGGAATATTACTCTTGAAGTCCTGTGAATTGTTGACATAGACATTTGTCTTTGTCGAGTAGAGGGGGTATATATGGTCTACCTGGATGCATTTACTTAACAGCTTTTAATACTTTCAATGAGTTTTTTTTTTGTGTTGCTGGCACATTTTCTGTCATCTTTATATTTTATTTATTTGTGTGTTTCGCATGTTTTTGTTTTAGGCAGCCAATTTATTTTGTTTACTTTGAATATTTCCTTAAAATTTTACAAATAAATAAACCGTTAAAAAGTTCAAATTTAAACTCCAAATTCAAGCAATTTTATCTCTTTTGTACTTTTTTGCAGTAAAAAGCCAATATTTGTGTTAACAATCTTTTGCGAGTTGTTAAAAAAGAAAATAATTATTTGAATAAAAATTTTATCGTCTGACTTAAATACATGTTGTAAATTGCGATCTCTTTAATAAAAATTCCATAAAAAAATACCTGTTTTTGGTAATAATATTTTATGATTAAATGCTATATGTTTTTGTTTATAACAAAACAAATAAATAAGCAACGAAGTTAAAGAGAAACTGAATATTGTTTCCTTTAAGAGAAGGTGAGAATGTGAAAAAGTGAAAAAGTGTAGATAATAAATTACCCCGTGGCGTATGATTGTTGTTAAATCTTATGATACACAACAAGTAGACGCTCCCGGGGGTGTAATTTCAATGAACCTAAAACTTATTATATGTGAAATTATTATAATCTTAACAGATTTTTTTTTGCTTTATTAAAAGCATAAGCAAATTATTTGTTTGTGTATGCTTTTTACTGGTTAACAAAAGCACTTTCACATTGTTAACACCTGGTTTTTTGCTTATGGAAATTTCTTAAAACAAGCTTTAAAAAAAGTTGTGCCTATTTTATTTTTTTTAAAAAATCTTACATTTTTATACATATATTTTTTGTACCAAAACCTAAATACTTAACATGTAATTTATGTTTGTTTTTTTTAAATTTTAGGTTCCTGGCAACTTGGTTGGGTACTTTGCGATATTTGGATATCTCTGGATGTTCTCTTGTGTACCGCTTCCATATTGAGTTTGTGTGCCATTAGTGTGGATAGGTATGTTCAATATATAAATTACTTTTTTTCTTCATATTTACTTTAATATTTCCGCTAAATTTCTTTTTAATAATAAAATTTTTCTTTGCTTTTGCATTTTATTATATTTAGGTATTTAGCTGTAACACAACCTTTAACGTATTCCCGCAAGCGTCGTTCAAAACGCTTGGCCCTTATAATGATACTCATAGTTTGGGTTTTAGCTTTGGCCATCACCTGTCCACCCATATTGGGCTGGTAAGTAAAGTAAAGTTGCTGTTGTAACCTAAATAAATATTTCTAAATTGAAAAACCAAACATTTAATTAAAAAAAAAGTACTACAAAATTTTATTAAAATTTGCTGTGAAATAAAAAAGAACAGTAAATATGCTCTTATTGTTTTCTTAAGGGAAAATATGCTATTTTGTATAGAAAGGAACTAATTCACATGGTTTCCCTCAAAACTTTTTCGATTAATTGGGTATTGTTTGAAAAGCAAAGGAATACAAACATTCGTTTGGCTGTTGGTAGTTATACCTTCACCAATTAAAATATTTAATTAATAGACCTTAAAAGCCCATCAAAAATATCATGATAAAAAAATTAATTTTAATTTAATTTAGGAATAGCTACAGCTACAGTTTTACAATTTTTTTTTTCATTTTAAACAGAAAATGGTCAAATTTTGTTATGTCAGGTTGCCAATAGAGCTGTGGCGGGTTCTTAACCCTTGTAATGACAGAGGTTCGCAGCTATCTTCCAAATTTTTGCAAACTTTACTTTGTAGAGTAGCTAAGGCAGGTTTTAGCCCCCTTACCAGCCGTTTATATAAAAGAAAATTAAGGGCACAAAATTAGGGACACAAAAATTACAGACATACTCAAATGTTTAGAATATAGTTCTTTGCCTTTTTTATTACCCTTTCGAGCCTTTCGTAGTAGCATCTTCTTGTAATAGTTCCTACAATCCCAATTATTATTGAACTTGTTTATATATATAACCAAAAGGATATCAGAGTTTTTTGTGGTTTTTGCCGCAACAAGTCGTGTGTAGACCACATGAGACTTATCTTAGAGCAATCAGTTGAATGGAGGTCTCCTCTGTATCTTATTTTTATTAATTTTCAAGAGGCATTTGACACCTTGGCCCATAATGTTGTTTGGAACGCTCTTGGATGTAAGGGGGTCCAACTTATGCTTAGCCAATTAATAGAATATCTATATACACAGGAGCAAGCTGCTGAATTCTACACGATGGTTTGCTCAGCCGTAAGATCAAAGTTGACACTGGCGTTCGTCAAGGATGAGTTATGTTGTCACTTCTCTAAAATATATTGCTTAGTAGAGTAATGAAACAGCATATGATGGGCCACCGAGGAATCGTATGGGGACTGCACGAATGATTGGAAGACCTTGAATACGCCGATAATATATATGACTTCTTGTCCCTAGCTACACTGACATGACCGGAAAAAGCTGAGTCAAATATTAAAATAAAAAAGACAAAGGCCATGCGAATTAATTTCGAAAACTTCTTTCAACCTCTTCTTGATAAATAATCAAATATTTGGCGAAGTTGAAACGTTCTGCTACTTTGGAGCTATTATAAGCCAAACTGGTGGGTCTAGTGAAAACATTGTCAGTCAAGTCACACAATCTTTCGATCAGCTCACTAAGATATGGAAAACTTCTTCAATACCACATTGCGTGTAAATTAACATTTTCTAAACCAATGTATAGCCATAATTGTTATATAGCTGAGAAACTTGAAACGCTGCCTCCCGAGACACTAACGCTTTTCAAGTTTTCTTAAATAAATATCTTCGAAGAATTCTACGAATTTTCTGGCCACTAACCATTTTAATCAACAGTCTGTGGAATGAATCACATTGAAAACCATTGTGTGTAGAAATACAAAGAAGAAAGTGGAACTGGATTGGGCATCCACTCCGCAAACGACCGTCTGATATTGCCAGAAATGCTATCCAGTGGAATCGTCGAACAGCGTACACATGGGGAAGGCTAATTGAATGTGAAATGCGTAAGAAGAATAAGAGCTGGAGTGAATTAAAAAATATTGCGATAGACAGATCTGAATGGAAGAAGTTTGTTAAGGCTCTATGCCCCTATAGTCATGACTTTTCTGTAAAATTTAAAATACAATCATAAGCAAATGTGGCCTTTTTTCTACCAGCCAATAAATGCGATTTTTGGTTTAAAACAGTTCTCCAATATATAAATGGCAATTTAACGCAGCAATTATACACAACATTTTTAAGTCCTAAAATAATTGTATTTTTTTATAAAGCAAAATGGCCAGGACCTTTTAAAAAAAGACCTAGAAAATATATATTATCAATATTAGTAACAAACAGTGTTAGGGAAGTTAAAAAATACCAACACTAAAGACTTTTTTTAAAAGTTAACTGTTTATTTAATTAATGTGTTTGTTAGAAGCAGCTTTAGTAAAGATCTAAATGCTTCTAGCATCTTTCGTTTATTATAAATTTTGTTTATAAACTTCACCATAATAAGAAAATTCAAACATACAGTTTGTTCCAATAAGATGTTTCATTTTCATCAGCCTGTTACGATTTGATAGCTAACAACTAAAAACTATGCCATTAACAAAAATGGAACGATATAGGCATCAAAAACGTATTGAAATTATTAAATTCACTACAAGAAATGGTAGTAAATTTTGGGGGTGCAGTTTTTTAAACTTAAACATTTTTGGGTCGTTGTGAAAAGCTGTGACTGACCGTGTAATTTTACGAAGGGGCAAACACAATTAGCCACTGAAATTTTGTCACTTCAAACCCTTAGACTTTTTTCATTGGGCCAGGGGAAAGACAGGGTCAATGCTAATGGTCCACAATCAATTAGAAGTCATCGAGAATATACAGCTGCAAATGTGCGAATTGGTGATAAAAAATTTCATAAAGAGAATATGGTGCTGCAAGCAAAGCCAAAGTGCCCACAATACTGATGATGTTGTTCATTATTAATGGCATATTCTTTCCTTTATAAATAAAAAAACATTAGATAAGTTTGCTTAAAAATACTCTATTATTTTACATATCAAAATGAAAGGTCAAAAATAAATAATAAATTGAATATAAGAATGACCCTATTACGCATATGGTGAACTGTGTAAGACGCATTTGAATTCAGTAGCCTAATTTTAAAAATTACCAAAAGGTCTTACAGCTTAGGGTCACGAAAATTAAACTTAAGAAAAAAGTTTCGCAACATAAAACATATTTCGCATAATCTTTCTCATTAATACCACATTGTCAATTATATATGCATTATTCTCAATACATGCATATTAAGTAGAATGTAAAGATTACATTCCAAAATGTGTTGCCCCGTAGAGGGTATAAAAAACTATTTCTAACCAAAAGCAAACCTTTTTTAATTTAATTTTTTTTTGTTTTTACTCTTCGTTCACAAAAAAAAAACATTGCTTTTTGTTACAAATGTTATGATTTGAAATTAAATTTATTAAAAATCCCTTATCTGCAAGGGATTAAAAATGTAACCCTATATATTATATATTGCTTTACATTACCTAACCCTTTCGTTTTTCTAATTTGATTGAAACGAATTTAATATAAATTGATTTATAATATATGATTGGTGAATTCTGAAACCTTTTCCTTTTAATTCCGGCAGGAATAAACAAAAAAATAGTTCCCAATAGCTTGACGACGAAAATATAATCCTTTATATGATGGCAAATAAATTCTTCTTTTAATTCTTCCAACGAATTTGATTAAATTGATAAAGCAAATTTCAAAATCAAGGTTTGCACGGAAATTGCTATGAAGTTTTGTATATTTATTGCCTTCCTGTTGATTTCCTTTAAAACAACTTTATCAATTTGTTTACTTTTGGCCAATCAAGGTCTGCCAACAATGTTGTAATAAAAATAATTCAAGTGTTGGTTTTTTTTTCGTTCAATCCTTTTTTGTTTAAGTAAAAAAATCTAAATAAGTTTTTGTTGTTTATCATAAATCTTGTCTTACTTTGGTTAATACAAAGAAGGGTACAAAAATTCGAATGGAATTTATATAAACGTTTGTGTGTATGGCTATGTAAGTGTGTGTAGGTGTATGTGTGAGTGTAATTTTGTAAACATAATCCTTTCCTTTATCGATATATGAACCTAAAAGCTTAAAGATTTATCTAAGTACATATCTTTAGCAAAAAAAAAATATATAAAATAAAAAATTTTCAGACGCAATAAAATTCAATATAAGCAATAGAATTCTTATTTAAATACTAAAACTTCCAAAAATATTTTAGGGTAGGCCATGTTTTCCCATAAGATTAACAAACCTGTATATATATGTATATTATTTTGTATATTTATTTATATTTATTACTTCTATGGTAGCCTATAAATATAAAACTGATATCTTAAAACGAGCCATGAAATGCTTAAGAAGACAATAAATTTATAAATTTTATCCAACATTAAAAATAAGCGTTTCTTTGGCAGCTTAAGCCATTGCTGCCTAGCGGCTCATTACTTTAAAAAAAATCATGCTTAATAATCATAATATAATAATATCGTCACCCCTATAATATTGCTTCTACGTAAGCAATAAGTTTTTGCTGGGTTTTGTGTTTTCATATTTATTTGTTTGTATTTTTTATAATTTTTCATTTGCTGCAGGTATGAACCGGGACGTAGAGATTTAAAGGAGTGTCGTTACAATCAGAACGAAGGTTATGTGATATTTTCAGCAATGGGCTCTTTCTTCATACCAATGGCCGTAATGATTTATGTTTATGCCAGAATATCCTGCGTAATAGCAAGCCGGCACGATAATATGACAGATATAAGTGTCCATAATAAGGTAAGTGAACAAGTATTATCCAAACATAAAGATCTAATTATTTCGGAAGTTTGTTTAAAGAATAAAAAAAAAACACATAAAAAATATCTTTGTAAAGCTTTAAATTAGGGTTGGGCAAAAATATCGATATTTATATAACCAAATCTTTTAAAAATCAATCGATATATTTTGTCGATATTTTACTTTTCAGTATATCGATATACTTATGTATCAATATTTTTTCTTGAAATTTTATTTCGATATTTTTTAAATCTGGTTTTGTTATTAATTTGTTAAATAAATTTTCTCGTCACAGTCTTTATAGAATACTCTTTTATAATGCTTGTATTAACAACAACGATTAATGTAACATTAATTATTACATTAGATTACTCCTTATGATGTTTGTTTGTATGTTCACAATAATTGTAAGTTGTGGTCGTCTGTCCGTCCATTTACAAGAAGTAAATAACAAGTTTATTCATGTGAAAAAAGATGTCCGCACAGCAGTATTTATAAGCATATTACTTTATTATCCTGGTATTTTCGTTTTTTCTAAAGAGGGACTAAATAAGATCACAAATAAAAGCGGTAAATACATACATATGTACAGGGTGTCCGCTGGCAAGGTATACTACTTTATTTTGCCATCATTTCGGTAAACATTAGTTTTGATAGTTCATATTTGGCAGTCGTGAAGTAGAGACGTGGCAAATTTATTACGGACAAATATTTGGTAAGCCAACGTGTTTTAATTGTTAAAACATTTTATCAAAATCAATCATCGTTTACTGTGACGATGAGAAAGTTACGTGAAATTTTTTTTGCCGACAAGATGCACTATTTATCGTATAGTGAATGATTTCGAAGTAAGAGGGACTGTTGCTGATAGACCCAAGCATGGACCAGAACGTACTGCAAGATCGGCTGACCACATTACTGCTTCTCAAGAAAGTGGTTAAAACAATCCACCAACCTCAATTCAATGCTTAGGAACTTGGTCTTTAAAGAACAACTTTGGCCACAATTTTGCACAAGGATTTGCATTTGTTTCCATTTAAGATTCAGTTGACACAAGAGCTTCTTCCAGAAGACCATTTACGCCACCGTACATATGCCAATAAGATGTTCAAATCATAATGAGATGAAAAAATCATAATGAGTGACGAGGCACATTTTCATTTGAATGGATATGTGAATAAACAGAATAGTCGGTTCTGGGCAATGGAAAACCCTGAAATTATTCATCAGTCACCTTTACTTCCATTGAAAGTGACAGTCTGGTGTACAATTTGGTCAGAAGGAATCATTGGACCTTACTTTGTAACTGATAACGGCGTAATGGTAACTTTCAATGGGGAGCGATATCGTGATATGATTGAAAATTTT